>LPNX010461360.1:6327-53600 GCA_001517045.1 Pseudotsuga menziesii
CTTGTCATAGAATCTTCCATCATTTGTTGTCATAGAGTGCATAGATTCTCCTTCCAAGTGGCACAACTTGTCTTCTAGTCTCTTCCTCTTCCATGGGAGTTACCCTCATTTACCAATTTGACTTCATTGGCTTATTATATTAAATTTGACACCACACTACCATCCAATAATGTTACATTACCCATGTGTTCGAATTTGGATGAATATCATGTCAATTGTGCAGCGAATCTAGTCACCCAAAGGCTTCACAAGCTTCCAAGTGTCTTCATGAACCCATGCCACCTTATTTTCTTAGAGTTTATCATTTATGTGACCCATTTAAATGTGAATATGGTAAACTAAAGTCCTTTTGGGTCCCATAGCCCCTTATTACAAAATTTATGTCTCCATCTCAACCTAGAGAACTAATAGGTTGGTGAAACATGATTTACAAATAATAGTATTTGAAATTTAATTAAGGACATGACAAATACTTCTGATGTAATTTGGATTTATACCACTAGTAGGTCCACTCAAATTTCCTTAATGCAAGTTGGATTTATACAACGAAAATGGTTGGATTTATACGAGTCGTTCTAGTAAATTCGCCTTAATGCAAATGGTTCCTAGACAATTAAATGGAGAAGTTTCAATAAATAAAAGTAAATGGTATAAATAAAATAGATTTTTTTAATGCAAATTATTTTGTAAGAGAATCAAACAAAAGTAAGTCAATAAAAGTAAATAGTATAAAGAAAGTATAAGAGAATAATTTTAGTAAGTAAATAAATGTAAATAGTCTAAAGAAAATACAATTCCTAATAATAGTAAGGGAATTACTTAAGATAAGGTACTTATTTATAAATTAAAAAATAAATGTGTAATTAAAATTGTTATAAAAATATAAACAATCCTAACAATATAAAGTGGATTTCAATTTAACCATATAAAAATTGTTATAAGAAAATATACCATTCTAAGATACATATGGTTTTATAACAATCATAATTACAAGATTGTTTTGGGGGGATTATCTTAATTAAAATTCTCTATAACAATTATATATATAAAGTTAAAAGATGTTTATTAAAATCTTTTTTTACATTTTATTTGGTTTTAATTCATCAATAAAAAAAATTTAATAACTTAAAGTATGTTATTGATCAAAAAAATTATTGAAACTAATTAACCTTTGAAGCCAACATCCTAGTATATGATAAGGTTGAAGCGTGAGTTAATGTTCATTTTCCTCTTCTCTTTCATCCTTTGAAAAAATTACCTAAGAATCATACAAGATAAGATCAATATACCTACAAACTATATTAACTTTTATTTGGGTATATTTGATTCATATCATGAAACTTTATTTAGAACAAAGAATTTCTAGGTTAAAGATAGCTATTAACCAATGATAGGATGGAATGCTGCTTTAATCTTTTAATGGATAAGAGAAGATACACCATAGCATGAAGCAAAATATTTATCATCTTCAAACATTTAGTATTAAATACTTGCAACTACAATTTAAAACAATAATAGAATAATTAAAAAAGAAATTATATGATAAATAATGTTTATCTAAGAAGAATAGTAGTGTAGTAAATTTACAAATTTTGCCTATGCATACAACACGCCACCTTTTACCAGATGATGATGTGTGGAAAACATAGAGGCTTCTACGATATGTTTCCTTTCCAAACAAGGTTCCACTTTCCTTTTTTTTAATAACCACTTGCTCCAACAATTTTTTCCACTCAGTCTCCCCTATGAAGTGTGGATTGACTACATTTTTGTTTCTCCAATTGTTTCCCTAGCCTGAGTGCCTCAATTGTAGAACTCTAATGGGAATATGTTGGATGATGATGTGCACCCTTCCTTTAAACACCAAAATAACTCGTGCAAACTTAAAACCCTAATGTTTGATGAGATGCAGCGTCAAACCCATACAACACACCTAACCCACGTACATAAATGACACACCTAACCCCTGTACATAAATGACACACCTAACCCACACACATAAATGATCAACCTAATCCATACACATAAATGATGCATTGATGTGTCTCAAGGATTGAACCATGGTTAGGGAGGAAACCCATAATTCATTATGGGTTTAGGGATAAAGCTACATGGGAATATTCCCTAGAACATTATGCTTTAAGGAATTGTTCATGGTGTTGGATGCATCAATGGTTTATTTACGACTAAAGGCATGATATTTCCCCTAGAATGTCATTCCCAAGGCATCAAGACTCATACATATTTTTCAAACCCACATAATGGATTTTTCATCCTTAATCATAAGCCAATGAGGCCATGTGTGGTTGGTCTCACAATACCATAGATTTCTTAAGGTCCAATGTTTAGGTTTCTTCCACTAACCATGTTCAATACCTAGATACAACGCTAAATGGATACCCTTACAAAGTTGTGCATGGTTCTTTGAGGAAATATCCATGGCTCTATATTCCTCAATGGTTTATTTAGAGTCGTATGAATGGTATTCTTCTCTATAGCATTATTCTCGAAGTCCTAGGACACCTACATACTTCTCAAAACCAAATAATGGTGTTAATATCCTCAATCACATGACAATGACAGCCTCAAGAGCCCATGTGTGGTTGGTTGAGGTGATATTAGGTCCAAAGTTTCAAGTCTCCTCCCTTAACCATATCCAATGCCCTAAGGCTCCAAGACATGGATACATAGTGGCGTGGATATCTATGCAAGGTCATGCATGATGCTCTAGGATTGTTTCATCGCTCTAGATGCCCCAATTGTTTGTTTAGGTCCAAATACATGTTTCTTTCACTAAAACATCATTCACAAGGCCCTGAGACAGGTATATACTACTCAAAACCACATAGTGGAAATGAAATATAATGAATCATAGGCGAATGATACCCTCAAGAGGCCATGTGTTTTTAGTGGAAGAAATATTCTTAGCCTTAGATGGATAGAAGAATCATTTAGAGGTCGATATTGAGGTCACCTACACTAACCATGTGTAAGGCCCCAAGGCCACATTACCTATATACATAGTTCCATATATAACCCTCTAAAGTAATCCATGGTACTTTTAGGTAGTGTTCGTGTCTCTAGATTCCTCAATGATTTCTTTAAGGTCAAAAACATGGTCTTCTTCCATTGAACATAATTCCCAATGGATTAAGACATGTACATACTACTTAACACTACACAACAGTAACAACATCCTCAATCATAGGCCAATTATACAAATTGGGAGGTTGTGTATGGTTGGTGGAGGTATACTTCTTACCCCTAGACTACAAGATTCCTTTAGGGGAAAAGGTTTAGGTATCCTCCACTAACCATGTTGATGTCCACAAGACTTAGATACATAGTAAAATGGATATTCCTACGAAGTCATGCATGGTGCTTTGAGGAATTATAAGATCCATGGATTATAAACATGTCCATGTCCAAGGTCCTAGTACCCATACCTAGTACTAAGAAAACTCCTAATTGCACACATATATCAATTTGAGGGAAAACATGCAATCTGAAGGTATTATACATTGATACATTATTACAGGCCTTGCGTACCTAGAGCTTCCTTTAGGGGATAATGCTTGGGTTTACTCCTTTGATAATGTCTACGCACCTAAACTCATGTATAATTCTGAAATTCTCCTAAAATTGATGAGATCCTTTATTTGAGGCCAAGGATATCTTAGTCCAATTATGTGTGTTTCTTTAAAATATTTCCCATTGATTTGAATACCTCAAAACTTACTTTAAGGCATAGGATCCTTCCTTAATTGTGTATAGAGCCTCAAGACCCCTAACTACTATTAAAAACCATCCAAGTACACATCACTTATCAAACACTAAAGATACTCTCAAGAATCCATGTGTGTTTGTTCAAGTTGTTCTTCTTGGACATGGATTGTTAAAAGGATTTTTCATGCATTAAGGCCCAAGTTTTCTCCCTCAAGCATATCTAGGGAACTCAAGGTCCATACCGGGTTCTCAAAAAATTATAATGGCACTGGTATCCCCACTCAGATTAATAATATTCTCTTGGGAGGTCATGTTTGGTGGTTGTAGCAACGTTCTTAGCCAAAGATGCCTAAAATTTCCTTTAGGATGTAAGTCCCACTCTTTTCTCCCTAATCATGTCCAAGATGTTGACACCTATATTTAGTCTTAAATTTTTCTTTTTGCCACAAATAACCCCACTCAGAGGCAAAATATATTGTGGAAAGGTTTATTGTAGTTGTTCAACATGTCATTACTGGCTATATATACCTAGAAGCTTCCTTTAGTTTCTAAGGCCTAGTTTCCATTCCTTAACCATGCCTAGGGCCCCAAGACTCGTACCTAATTCTCAAAAGCTTCATAAAAGTGCACATATTATGACTATAAGGACAAATATCCCCTCAAGAGGTTATATTTGGTGGCTAGAAACATCATTGTTAGACCTATAGACCTAAAAATTTCCTATATATCCCAATGCATGAGATTTGTACACCAATTATGGTTAATACCTCAACACCTAAACCTACTGCTGAAAAAAACCTAATGGTGCCCATATCTCCACTTAGTGGCCATAAATACCCTCAAAAGATCATATGTGGTGTTTCAACGTGATGTTTTTGGCCCTACCTACCCATATCCCAACTTGGAAGAAAATGATACTCTTAGGAGATCAAGTGCAATGGTTTGAGGTGTTGTTCTTGAAGTAGGCTACCTAAAAGATTGATTTAGATATTAAGGTTTATGTTCCTCTCTTATCCATGCCTATAGTCCCAGGGCCCATCCTTGGGGCTAAAAACCTTCTAATGGTGCTATATTACAACATAGAGGCCAAATTTCCTATATAAAGTCCATGTGTGATAGGTTAAGGGCCTATTCATCGCCTTTGAGTTTCAAAGGCTACATTTTAGGAACAAGGCTAATGTTTCATCACTCTATCTTGTTTTAGGCATCAATACTTGCACATAGTTCTCAAAATACAATAATGGTTCCAATATGCTTTATTGAAGGTGAAGGATCCCCTTGAGAGGCCATTTGTATTTGTTCAAGGCATTGATATTAGCATTGGAACCAAAAAAATATCCTTTTAGAGCCTAAGTCCTATGTTTTCTCCATCCACCATGTTCAAGGCCTTGTGAACAATACTGCGTGCTCAGAAATTCATAATGGTGTCCACTTCACCATTTTGAGGTCAAATATCCCCTTGAGAGGTTATGTGTTTTATCTCAAGGAATCATTTTTGGTACTATATTCCATTCATATGTTTCCTTCACATCTTAGCAACCCAAACTCAACAAGCTTCCAAAACTTGGCTTTGATACCACCTGTTACGGGCTTGGCCTACACCCTACTTGCCTAGGGCATCCAATCCATTCAGCACTACGTCGAATCCTCCCGGTGGATTGGCCAACTCGTGCATGCTCTAACAGACTATGCCTTTACCACCCTGTGCAAGGCTCATACGTAGCTCATACTTAGCCAAATTCTTGATTACGTTTATTTTTATGTTATGTTGTTCAACACTTAGCTAAATAACAAACATGCAGTTGTTGAAGTAAACAATACACAAAATAGACAAGAGATAAGAATATAAGTGTGTCGAGAACCCATACATGTCGTGGTTTATATAATCATGAACTTATTATTACAATAGAGTTACAGCTTGAGTGGAGGCGCCCAACCGACAACACTCCCTACATGGGCACAAACGAGCATCGTATGCAGAAACCCTGCAAATTTACAATACAAACAGAATCCCCATTACAATGCATGAAAGATGGTTTCCCGACTGGGCAAGGTGTGCCCTTGTGGCCTGTCAACTACAATGGCACTCGAATCCTTCGTATTTCCTTAGTGCACTTCTCTTGCTTGCAACTCCTTCCATTGCTTCCTTGGTCGAGCTTGCAACGCCTTTATACACACTAGGTGTGTCAATGGTGTGACCCTTGGGTGGTCACCCTCCATGGCACTTTCCTTAGCGCCCATGCCATCTCTCATCCTTGCTCACTTGTTGCACACGCTTTGGATGATGCCCACAAGCCAAATCCCATGTTGTTGGCACGCTTATCCTCACTGTCGATGTGCCCATTATCAATCCACTTTTCAACCGACTTGCCATTATGCCCACCTAGCCAACGAGGTTGAATTTTCCAAGTCTATATGTGTGCCCACTTAGCCTACTCACCTTGTGTGTTTCCCATGCCTTGTTTGTACGCCCATCCTGATGAACTTCCATATTCCAAAATCCCTTTTCACTGGACTTGTCGTGCCAAACAAGTGTTGGAGCCCAAGGTTGCCACGCCCGACACCCATGGTGCGAGCGCATGGAAAAAGGAATTATGGCGTTATCTTTCCACCCAACCATTTGCACCGATCGAACGACCTGGCTCGCCTGAGCTGTCACATCCGACATTGTTGGTCGTCCGATTGGTGCAAATGGTCGGGTGGAAAGCTAATGCCAGGAATTATAATCTCACTGTATTGCTTCCCACCTTAGGACAGATCTTGCTGTGGAGTAGACCTTGGTAAACAAGAAAGATCTTGCTTATGTTATGGTATATATAAACAGAAAAGGTTAAAAAAACTCGGTCCTCTCATACTGCGATTGGCTCATCATAGTTCGACCTTACTTGTGGCAACATGCCTCATCTTATGCCAGGCTTCATCTGTGGGCTTGGGTGAGGTCATTACACTGATACCCTACATAATGCTCAAATGTTCCTATTGGAACTAACACCCATCAAACAATTTGGCTATTAATAAAAATAAATCATTCAAACAATTAAATTTCAATTCAAAACACTCTTATCACCATATCTATAACCATAATAACTTAAAACTGATTATCTTTTATCATCTTTCAATAATAATTTTGTAAATGCATATATTTATCTATTTGAAGTGACAATAATATAAAAAGTAAATAATTGAATCAATTATATATGTGGGGGGGGGGGGTTGCAAAGCATGATATTAAAAACATTTATTTGCTTGAATAAAATAAAAAATAAATCATTGAACTAGGACATTTAGAAAAATAATTACTTGTGAATTTTTTTATGGTTGGTGCAAACTTATCACCACTTTATTGTACTTGTCAAAGTATCATACACCACTTCTCTAATTAACATTTATGATGATGTGGCAATGCTATTTCCAATAATATTAACAAATACTATCACCATTTTAACACCATATCTTGTAAGTGATGCTAATATCCTCATATTAACCCCACATAATCTAAGTGGGGCTAACTTGTGGACTTAAGCTAGTGATTAAACCCTAATAATGATACTAATGTCCATCAACAAATTTAATAAGCTCATCATACAAAAATTCAATTAAATAATCAAATTTTGATTTAAATAATGTTCATTGCTACTTTATAATATTAATAATTAAAATGGTTTTTTTTAATGTTTGTCAAGAATCCTAACTATTTATTGTTTAAATAGTATTCAAAATGAAAAATTGAATTGAATTGAATCACATGAATGTATTTGTTTAAATAGTCTAAAAATAAGAAATTGAATTTATTGAGATTGTGATCTAAAACGCATACATTAATATTGATCATTTATTTGAATGAAAAAATATAAATAATTAAATTAAATTATTTACAAAATTGTTGTGTTTATGGTGAAAATCCTCATAAATAAATCTTACGTGTCCATGTGATAAATATTTATTAGCACCACTTTATGGTACTTGCCAATATGACATTTAAACATAATTTCTAATAAAAATACAATTTTAACAATATAAGGCTAATACGGCAACTTTAAGAAAAAAATGTAAATTATGTTAATATCAAGAGGGTAAAATAATAAAAATAATATAGAGCATTCTTGAGGTTCCTCGAAATCTGGTAAGGAAATCTGGACTATCGGATTCCATTTGCTAATTCGGATTCATCCGCTGCACACTTAGCAAATCTAATAATAATCTGCCTGCGATTCATTAATTTGCACTACTCAAATGTAGGCGGGATCCGAATCACAAGCGATGCGTAGCAGCCAGCCTTGTGCAGGGGTGTACATCCTGGAACGCGACCGGAATTGTTTAAGGTTTGACCGATATAGGATTTGACGCGAGAACATGGGATTTGGAAGAAGCCTTCCGATAAAAGGATTTGATTTGTTTTTAATGCTACTTTGTTTGTTTAATAGTTTTGAAGGGTTTAAAGATAGTAAAATCTTTTCATATATTATTATGCGTTATTGTTAATTATTCATTATTGGTATATTTTATATTTATGAATTTTGGTTTAATTTATTGTTTTTAATAATAATATTTTTGAAGGTAATAAATGGGGTTGTGTATAATTTGTAAATAATTTTTTATAATGATAAAATTAAATTATATAAATTTAACTCAAAATGGCTTTGTATGTAAATGATGTAAATATTTTGTATAGTATTTTTAGTGTGGATCTCAAGACTATATTTAATTAGTGAATAGTTAGACATCTAATTATGATAATATGCAATTTATATGTACCTTGTCATAAATTTCAGGTGGTATGGTGGTCTTCACTCATTGAAACTATGTCTTAGCCCTTATGTTTATGGGATATTAAAGAAGAAACCTAATTTCACTAAATAATGATAAATAGATCTATCAAAATTTGTTTCTTGAGTGGCTGACAATAAATCTTTCTAATTAGAAAACCCATGGTTTTACTAGATATTCTCTATTTTACTGAATGTCCCTTTTTAGATCCCCAATATCTATAAACCTGCCATACCCTACATCCTCCAAACACACACCCCCACCCAATACATACAATATATTCACCTTATTTTTCACAATTTAAAAAAAAAACTTTATAAATGAACATGATAAGATGTTGTTCAAAAAAAGAAATATTATTTCAAAAATTAATATAAAGTTACAAGATGGATGTATAGAGAACAAAAGGGACTATGAGTCTATTAAAGGGAAAGAGGAGAGAGGGGGCAAGGGAGGACAAATAATTTTATGTTACAAAAAGAAATGCTACATTTTTATTGTGTGCTTTATTTAAATATCAACCAGAATCTTTGATGTAGAAGCCAATTGTTGAATTCATCTTCATCTTGTGGTTGGTGAGTAAGTCGGTATCACATAGGTATGAAGGCATTGACACTAGGAACAATCATCATGGGAAGCATAAGAGATTGCATCCTCGTGGAAATTCGAACCTACTCCATTTCCTTCCACACTTTTCACATTCTAAATTTGAATTGACTTATACACATCTCACCATTCTTATGCTCAAGTGCCATTGAAGTTTTGAAAATTGCATCCCCATGTTTTAGATGACCAAAACCATCTATGGGAGAGTATTAATTGGTAGACCTAAGAAGAAATATGGATAGTTGTAGAGAAGCATAGGGTCAATTTGTTTAGGAACCCCCCACCCCCCTCAAAACATAAACAAGAAGATGTGGTATTCCTACCTACAATGAGAGAACTAGAAGGAATAATACTCTTGAGTCACTATTGAATAGAGAAGGGAGATTTCTTCCTTGTATGATATTTAAGTAGAGGATAAAAATGTCATAAGTATTTGGTCATTGTTTGATAATTCCGTGGAAATAAAACATAAACACAAAAGATAATACTCCATCTCACAACTAATTAAAATAAAACCATTTAATCATTTTTATTAAATATCTTAACTAAATTGTATTATATTATATTAAATATTTAATATTTTTCCATTTATTATAAAATTTTAATACCATATATATAGGAATGACTAATTAGTATTTATGAATATATATATAAACCTTGAAATTTTAGGGTTTCATCTCTCATGAGACGATGTCTTTGAGAATCGGTATGGTCTTAAGTGAGTTACTTGTTACATGGAGACCAACGTTTCTATTCCATGCCATATGATATTAGTAGTTATTATTGTTTTCTATTGTGATCATCATACGTGGACATTAATTAATTCTACTTTGTACCAAATGTGTTTTCTTTGTTCGTGTCACAAAGTGTTGGGTGGTTAATATTTTGTTTTTCATAGAAAAAAATATCACAATTTTATTGATATAAAATCATATTGTTTATTGACTCTTTGGTTATATATATTATAGTCATGTTCATAATATATCAGAAAAATATGAATATATGTATATCTTTTTACATCTCTTGTGTCTGCATTTTTGACGGGAAAAACATAAACAAAAATGTATACTCAGTTAACAAAGAGAAAAACATATGCATAATGGATATCAACTAAAATACGTAGACATTTCCATTTGAAGATTCCAAGACATTTCCCAGCATAAATATGAGAAGGAATAAGTACATCTTCGAAGATAGCATTATTCTTAGCAAGCCATACACCCCAAATGATGAAGACTGAGAGCGCGACATAAGTTGTTAACCACACCATACAAATGGAACATCGATGAAAATAGAAATTTGGTGACACGTTTCCAAAATATATGGACAATATAAGAAAAGATGAATAAGCCAAACCTCTTTTCAATTCAAGTCAAAGGTTTATCATCATAAGTTTTAAATGACTAATGTCCATTCTTTTGGTTGAGAATACATAACCATATACCATCATATATTAGTGTACGATATTAATGAATTTAACGATATGTTGGACTTGTTGAGAGCCTAGTGCTCTATTAATCTTTCTATTCAATTAAGAGAGCTACAAATATTTGGATTATGTGTTCAAATAATTTAGTCATAAAGTTGAATATTTAAATGATATTATTTAATTTATTGAAATTTTATTGCGTCGAGAGGTGCTCTACAGTTCAGTGTGAGGGATATCTTGTAACATTATGTGGAAGATCTCGTAACGTTTGTCGATATTATGTTGTAATGTTTGTTATTAATAAAATTTTAATTATCCGCCAAAATAAATGTTGGCCACAAAAACAACCTAATATGGGGAGATGTTGTAATGTTTCTACCTAACAAAACAATAAAAAATTAAAAGTTGTAATGTTCTTGCCTAACAAAATAATGAAAAATAAAAAATTGAATTTTTCGCCAAAAAATGTTGGGCTTGTCCTAAACAACCCATGGTTTTATTGTGCATGGTTTAGGAGGGCCTTGCAAATAGTTTTAAAACCATGTGCAAGGCCTCCTAAACAACCCATGGTTTTAATGTACATGGTTGCAAATGGTTTTAAAACCATGTATGGGGGAGATGCTGTAATGTTTGTTCCTAACAAAATAAAAAATATTATATGTCGGCCATAAATAATATTAAATAGGAATAATAAAAATATTATATGTCGACCTTAAATAAAAAGATGTGTCTTTCGGTTTGAATCAAATCAATATCTCCTTGAGTGCAATACTCAATAAGAGGTTTGCACCTCAAGAGATTTGATCCCTCTCGGCGCTTGATAGAGCCTACGATTTTGATCTATCCTAGTAATATGAAGGTTACAAGATCAAATCCTACAAAAATATGTGTTCTTATAATAAATATTGTATTAGTTATCTTTTTATTAAGAGAAAATGGTGGGTTTAATGGTTAAAGGTTTGAAAATCAAACTCTAACCTTTTAATACTAAAAGCAAAATTTTGAAAAGTCAAACTCTCGATAAAAATAAATAGATATTTGAAACTCTAAAGTAGATGGGTGAACTTAATATCTTGTATTAAGAATGGAACTACATGTAAGTTATTTACCTTCATTAGGAGAGGCGATTTGTAAGCTTAGTTGTAAAATTCATTTAAGAAGTTGCAGCATGTGCGTTGCAGATTGTAACCTTCTTTACTGGTTAAAATTAATAAAAAGATTAAAAGTTCAAGGTGGACGTAACCCCTGGCTGGGGTGAACCACATATATTGCTGTCTATCTCTCTTGATTTTATATTTTATGTGTTTTGTCACTACTAAGCGACCCAAGTTAATGCTTCCTAATTAGGTGATGTTTAAAGAGTACTCACTTTCTTATTTATATATAATGAATGGACTCTGAATCATAGTTTTGCACACATAAAGCATATTGTTGTTTAAGTTATCAGAAAAACAAAAGTAATAGTATTGAGATAACATGAAGGAATAATGAAAAACATTTACTGGTGTTTGTTAGTAAGACCATGTATTCCATTAATTATACGTTTGTTTTTGTACGTGTATTTTAAGAATTGATGGGGGATGCACAAGAGTGGTAATTCCATGTAATTCTTGAGTCTAATGTGTTTGGTTGTTGAGATGAAAATGTAAAAAAAAAATACCCCATTTTTCCCAAATGGTAAAAGAGGAGATTGGGTTTGTTACAATTGGTATGAGAGCAGGTTTACAACACTCGGACCTAATGGACTCGCCTGCCTACAGGTATTATATGCACTTTTTGAAAATACAAGATTTTATGATTACTAAATTGGAATGCATGTTGTTGAAAGGATATTGGTTTAAGGTTATGATCATCAACTACATGAATTAGTCCGTTTAGAGTTATGTGCTTGAATACATTAAACTAGTTGCATAAACTGATATAAGGCTTGAGGAGTGAACTGTAGTCTAAACCTTGACAAAGTGATATGTTTGATTTCATGTAGATTATAATAATTACACAAGGATTGAGCATAAAGATAAATCATCACATTAGATTGTGCACTCTATATTTCTTGAGTGGTTAAATACATCTGAGAAGAAATTTTTGGGTATATCTAATTCTATGTCTTGCTTACAATTACATTAGAAAATACTATAAAGGTTAATTCTAGGGGGCTAAAATATCAAGTCAAGGATGATGAATAGAAGCATGTTGAAGTAAACTAATGGCAATACTAAGAGTTTAACGTAAATTCAAGATATTAGAAATTAAGGAACAAATTTTGCTTAAGGTGCACTTAGTAAAAGGTTCATGCAAGTATAGTTATGATTAAGTTGTCGAGGAAATAATCCATTGACATTTTGTTGCATCAGGAGTTTATGATCATCAAATTAGAATCTTGTTATTATATAATTTTATTATAACTTTATGATACCAATAATTTATGGAAAGACATTATGGCTAAGTATGCAGGTATTCAAGGTTGCAAGAAGCACCACTGAATGGAATCTAGGAAATAATCGAAAGTAAAAGATTAATTCTACGATGAAAAAAGGTAACATCTAGAATCTTCATTGAGTATCATGAAATTTTAGAAAGATGCTATCATTTGATTAATCAATTGCATTTATGGGAAAACATTGTTTAGATTACTTTATATGCCAAGGATATACTATGTTAGAAGTGTTGAATTTTTTTTTTTACTTGAGTATGGTAACTGTAGCATGGTTGATAATGCTCACTTGTATATATGGTATATCCATGGTATGGAAATTGATTCATAGAGTGTTTGAATGGTTTGTACATGTATAGAAGCTAGAAGTATTAAATTATGCAAAGCAATAATGTGTTTATTAAGCATTTTGGATGTGTAATGATGTTAATTAAGTCTTGCAAGACTTAAACAAACATACCTTGATGTTGAGCAGGTAAGCTCTTGAACATCAAGAATATTGAGTTACCATGTGGATATGGTGTTGAGACAGTGGGCTCAGGAACATCGAGTATGTTCAAAATTATTAATTTTTTGGTTATAAGTGGAACTCATAGTCTCTAGAACATTGAGTATGCTTGGTGATGAGTATGATATTTCATACATTCAATATTTCTTTTGAAATGATATTTGTCATTATGATTGAAAACGACTTTAGATTAAGTCCATAACTAAAGAATTGAATATGATTATGAATAAATGGAACCTAACATGACTAAAGACTAATTAGATAAAAAAAATTATGAAACTTTTGAGCTGATCACAAGGGATGCCCTAGGTTATAAGGCTCTAATTTCAAAGAAAAAAATTCTACACTATACAAATCTTACAGGATTAACCAACTCATGAAGAGGAAGAAGAAAAATGGGATATTGAAACTATGTGATTAAGCAAGAGAAACTAAGTTTGGTGTTGAACGTGTTGGTTTTAGAGCACCTAAACTATTTAGTCTCATTATGCATAATTGCAAGAAGTAATATGATTTGAAACTGAGACTTAATTTTTAGAATAAACAAGCTAAAATGGTTGAACACAAAGTATTTTTGAATTAAGAAGAGTTGTCGTGGAGCACCCTGGAGAGATGTTAGGCTTTGAAATTTATGATAAGTTAGTACAGAGTTTCCAGGGAACACGCTTGTGAGGTGTTAGACTCATTTGAGCGCTCTATGATATTAAGTCCTAGACCTACACAAAGAGCTACCAGTGAGCACCCAAAGGAGGTGTTAGATTCTTCAGCAGAACTGCCAGAGAGCATCGAGGTGAAGTGTTAGGTTTTGTAGTGATATCTTTTGAGATGTTGATATTTCAAGCTCAGATATATGTGGGCTTCAAGGCTATTTACAGGAGATACGCCTTGGAGCTGTAAAAATCTCATGAAGGGTATCGTCCTTGTATATTATTAAGATAGTATATACAGGTTGAGGAGGCCTGCACGTGAACTAGTGGTTTCGTGAGGACATGACCCTCATTTATATATATGCATGCCTAAACTTTTGAAAGAAGGTTACAACCAAGAAATGCTTGGAACATCAAAGATATACCTGAGGTATGTGTGTGAATGTTATGTTTGGTATTTTATACATCATGGTATGATAAAGTGTTGGTTGCAAAGTTATATATGTGGTGAATCTTTGTGTAGCAAATGCAATAAAAGGATTATGTGCATTGGTAATTCTTTAATTAATACATGTTTTTATATACGAGGAACTTATGATTATGTACATGTTATCTTAACTTGATATGATGACTTATGATATATAACAATGTGAAAATGATTAAAGGTGCTCAAAAAAAAGTACTACCAAACATAATGTATAAATATTGATATTAAAGTGGTAAAGCTACATGCCAGGAAAAGAAAATACATGAATGATTTGTTTTAGATTATGAATGTTATAATATATATGTCATGTATGACTGACAGATGATACAAGTGTATCTTGAGAGCGAGACTAAGCTTTAAAGGATTGTTACAAAAGACAACAATAAAATGTTGCAAAAAAACATGCATGCCTTTTGATTTGAAAACTTATGTTTATGATAAACATTGGGAAGTCTTGTAACATTTATGTAATGAACATGTTGAGAAAGACAAAAAAAAACGTTGAAGATAATATAGGAGACGGCAATAAAGACAAAGATAACTAAGGAAGGATATTTATTAAGACACAAGGAATTGAATATCATGTTTCAAGGATATCAACACTGAGGACAGTGTTATTTTCAAGGGTAAGGAGATATTTATTATCTAAAGACATAGGCAGATTCGTATGAGAAATATAGGATGGATATTTATTCTGGCACTCGGTGCTTAACCTTGCCTATGTCTTTAGATTTGAAGACATGTCTTCACCCATCGCTCGCTAACCTGCGAGCGAACTTTCTTAAATTCTTCATACAAGTTGTTATGTGTAACTATTATCTAATTAAGATGATCTTTATGTTTTGAGGACGATAAATTCTTTTCTCCACTTGTTACCATTATTTTGGATTTCATAAGTCCTTGAGGTTGAAGGAAATAACTCTCTAGTTGGTAGTAACATTAGGGTTCTCTAAACTAAACCGTATAAGCTAAAACTCTTTTCTTTTCAATTTTCAATACAAGTCAAAGGCTTATCATCATAAGTTTTAAATGACTAACGTCCATTCTTTTGGTTGAGAATACATAACCATATACCATCATATATTAGTGTAGGATATTAATGAATTTAGCGATATGTTGGACTTGTAGAGAGCTTAGTGCCCTCTTTTTATTCGATTAAGAGAGCTACAAATATTTGGATTATGTGTTCAAATGACTTAGTCAACTTATGGTTTAAGTTGAATATTTAGTTGAATATTTAAATGATATTATTTAATATTGAAATTTTATAATATGAAGATTAAAAGATCAAATTTTACAAAAATATGTGCTTTTATAATAAAGATTGTATTTGTTACCTTATTTATTAAGAGAAAATGGTGGGTTTAATGGTTAAAGGTTTGAAAATGAAACTCTAACCTTTTAATATTAAAAGCTAAATTTTGGAAAGTCTAACTCTCTATAAGAATAGATAGATATTTGAAACTCTAAAGTAGATGGGTGAACTTAATAGCTTGTATTAAAAATCGAACCACATGTGAGTTATTTACCTTCATGAGGAGAGGGGATTTGTAAGCTTAGTTGTAAAATTTATTTAAGAAGTTGCAGCATGTGTGTTGCAGATTGTAAGTTATAATTCATAAAAAAAAAATTAACAAATCTTGGTGGACGTAACCCCTCGTTGGGGTGAACCATGTATATTTGTGTCTATCTCTCTTGATTTTATGTTTTATGTTTTTTGTCACTACTAAGTGACCCAAGTTAATGCTTCCCAATTAGGTGATGTTTAAAGAGTACTCACTTTCTTATTTATATATAATGAATGGACTGTGAATCATAGTTTTGCACACATAAAGCATATTGTTGTTCAAGTTATCAGAAAAACAAAAGTAATAGTATTGTGATAACATGAAGGAATGACGAAAAACATATATAGGTGTTTGTTAGTAAGACCGTGTATTACATTAATTATACATTTATTTTTGTATGTGTAATTTAAGAATTGATGGGGAATGCACATGAGTGGTAATGCCATGTAATTCTTGAGTCTAATATGTTTGGTTGTTGAGATGGAAATGTAAAAAAAAAAAATTACCCCATTTTCCCAAATGGTAAAAGAGGAGATTTCCTATGTTACAAATATCTTGATCTTGTATGGAAAATTAAGAAGCCAAATACTCTTGCACCACCATCTCATGGGTGGAAAGTATTCAGCCTCTCTGAGAACCATATATCTTAGATTGGAAGCATAGCAACCACCTTTTACATTCTTAACCCATAACAAGACATCATCCTTATCACTAAGATAAACGTTGTTGTCAGCAAGTGACTATAAGAATCTATCCCAAATACAACCCTCTAAATCATTTATATCCAGTTTAGTCGTAGAGAGACAAGATTGTCTAAGAATGTTGTTGTCATGCTTTTTTATCTGGTGAAGATAAAAAAAGGCAACGATCATTCAGGGAGTTAATCATTTCTTTCAAAAATCGCAAGGAATAAGTACAAACAATCTATGGATCTTTTCCAATTCGAACACTTTTGTTGTTGCCAACTTTCCAAGATATCCAGTCACCAATAACACTGAAAGAAGAGATGATCGCTTTCCATATAGTGGATATATTCTTCTAATATTTGTCCTTATATCGGGACCACTCTTCAATGGAGAGTGGGGAGATATATTTATGATATATAACCCGGACCCAAAGTCCCTTGCCTTTCAATATTTGACAAGTGCACTTGGTTGCTAGACCAAATGTTCTTAGACCTTGTTACATTCACAAATCATTTAAATTTTATATATTCAATGGCCAATGCTCTTATAGATTTTATATATTCAATGGCCAATGTTCTTATAGATTTTATATATTCAATGGTCAATGTTCTTAGACCTTGTTACATTCACACATCTTTTGTACAAGTTTTGTGTTATAAAATGTCTAAAATTATCAAAAACAAAACAAAAAAACAAAGAGTCAAAAGCCAATTGAATAGATGGATTTTTGTTCTTATTGCCTCTTTGTGTGTTGGTGATGTCAAGGGACAAACATCAAAGTGGTAATTATCTTTGTGACATTTCACAACCTCAAACTCAATTGGTTACGTGATTTCACATATTTTGAGGCTAAACCTTTTTTTTTCCCGAAATAGACTATACATTGACAAGCTGCACCTTGAATTGAAACATATTATACAACTTGACAATAACTTTTTTATAGGTTGCATTTAGATGTTATTTTTACACCACATTGAAAAATGGTGCTACCGATGGCACCTTCTTTTTGGTGCTAAAATTACAACCTTTTTAAAACCCTAGTCGACCACAATCGATGCCATTGCACTCAAAACCATAAATTAGCCTTCAAAATGAAAAATTATTCTCCCAAAATCACCCACATTTTTATCCAAGGTCAGAATTCCATCTTGTTTGAAACATTAGCCTTAACAACCAATGTTGCTATAATAAAAACCCTAAAATGGTGCTCGAAAAATCACACAGAACACCATGGCACCCCATATTTCTAAAATTACAATTTGTTTGAAACTCTCACCCTAACCATCAACACCATTGCAACAAATATGTCAATATAAACACCCAAATTAAAAAGAGATACTACCAACTGTACCACTTTCTTTTGTTGCGTTAAAATTATAAGCATTTGTAAACCGCAAACTATATATATAAATGAAAACAAAAAAATGTAAAATTTTGAAAATAAAATAACTTTGAAAAGTTGATATATTCAATGATGCACCCCTGGACTAGGGATAATCAGATAAATGCTCCTCTAAGTATGCTTCTAATATTTGCTCGCCCTTGTTTGACCTACCGAAAATTTTACTTCTTCTCCCTCGTTTTGGGTGCAATGAAAATAAGTGAGGGGAGGACAAAATAAATTCTTGAAGTTAACTTACTTAGTTATGGGCATGATGGCGGGATGAGGAACCCATTGGGATAAGTCCCATTAGTTTGTTGTGGTTCTTTATCTGTTGCATTGCATTATGGAATTCTCCTTCGAAGAAGTGGGAAGGACAAGTCCCTTAAAAAGAGGAAAAAGAAAGAAGTCAGTTATTGGTAGCGTTCTTATTGGTTCTATCTAGTTGGATTATGTTTGGTTGGTTTTACTTGTTAGTTTTATCAGTCCATATTATTTTTATCGGTTTCGGGTATGCTTGGTCAGCTCGATCTCGCTCTATAGGGTATGAATCTCAATCCCTAACTGGTATTTGATCAACAAAAACTAAATTTATCTTATATATTTACGATAAATTAAAAAAACAATTAAAAACATTAAATATTTAAACATAAATTTTTAAACTAAAAAGAATATTTAATTATCGATATGTATTCTAAAAATTTATTTATTTATAAGAAATATAATTCCATTTAATAAATCATTTACAAAACGAATATACACATATAAAAATAAATTAAAAATAAAAACTTAAAAAAATAAATAAATAAATCATTAATTTAAATAAAATTAAAAGAAAAGGAAAGGGAGTAGAGGAAAGCAATATGGGTGAGTAGTAAGAGAAATGTTGAGTTAAGATAAAACAATTTTGGTAAGTGGGGATGGGGTTGGTACTTATGTGACATAAAGTTTAAAGAACCAATCTTGTTACCACTATATTTTTAGGTGTATCCTGGGGGCTCGAACCATGACGCATGGGTAAGTTTGGGGGATTTGAACGTAAGATCTTCTATTGATAACAATCACATGTCTTGAACCATCGTATGCAGGTAAGTTTGGGGGATTAGAACATAAGGCTTTCCATTTACAAGAATTTATAACATTCCAACTTTACCACTTGTTCTGCTCCCACAAGCCTCATTCCCTTTTTTTATGATAAGTTTAATCTTTTATTTTTTATGTTTTTTTTAAATGTTGTTTTAATTTTATTTAATGTTTAATTTTTATTTTAACATATGTTATTTAATATTTATTTCTTCGTATTGCTTTAATATTATTATGTTTTTTAGTTATTTTAATTTTATTTAATTGTTATTTTAAATTTATTTAATTGTTATTTTAATTTATTGCTTTATTTTTTAATATTTTATTTTATTTTTTATTGATGTATTAAATGTATTTATTTCGATAGGAAAAAAAGCTGAAAATGTTATTATATACCAAAATGGTCTATACATTGGTTTGTATGCTTTCACATACTATTGTATATACATCCACAAAACTGAAACTATCACTATTCCATAAGGAACCGTCTGTGTAGGAGCATCTCAGCAGCGAGATATGTGTCAAAAAGAAAACCAGCAAGTGCACACTATAACTGTTGTCGTAACAACCCATGGTGGACAAACATATGGTTTCTCAAAAAAGAATCTGGGCCTGAAGCCCCTGATGAAGCTTTTAACATGTATCTGCCAAAAAAGAGGTAAAACATCCTGAGTTCATGTATTCAAATTTGTAGGAGGAGCTTCTGTAAAGGGTCTCTGATAGAATTCGTAGACTTTCCCATCCTTGTGTTCAAAAAATTCCAAGTACCAAAATCCATCGCCACACCATCTTTCGAGACCTGGTCTGTTGCTGTGTTTCCCTCCCTGTAGACATGGCGGCATGAAATGTGGTCAAAATATGTCCATAGTCTGTTTAATTCTTCAAAGAGTGTGTTGAGTGCAAGAGTTCTACATTGTTGTACTTTATTCACCCAATTGATAATGATAAGTGAGTCACCAAAAATCTGAAGGTGTTTGCACCCCTTTTCTAATGCAAACTGAAGAAGTAATTTAAGGTATAATAGTTCCGCAAAGTTGTTTGTGCCTTCCCCTAGGCCCATTTGAAAATGAAAAAAGTGTTGTTGAGATAGGTGAAGAACAGCCCCTCCCCCACAAGCAATGTTTTGTGAAGTTCCATAAAAAAAACCCCAGGGCAAGGTGTAGTCTATTTGTTATGTTGAGATTATTCTGACTAAGGGAGTATTCTTGGTTTGAAAGAAGAAGGAGAGGATATCTAGACCTTGAGAAGCAATAGCTTCTGGTGAGGATGCTTTGTTTTGGAAGACTCAATGATTGCGGGCGATCCAGACCCCCCAAATGTGAATCAGGGGAAGAGATTTTATGTGGGATAATTGCGGAGTGTTAAGCCAAGTCTTCCAGGCCTCCTCTAGAGAAGGCTCAGACCAAGAAAACCTTTGATTTGCCTTTGCTTGCGAATGCTGACAAACCTGGGTTGAAAAAGGACAATTTAGAAAAATATGATTAGTTGTTTCCTCATCATTTTTGCATAATGAACACCATCCTAGGCCTTCTAAAGATATTTTCTTCATTATGTCCCAAGTTGGGGTTTTTTTGTCCAGGGTGCACCACATGAAAAAAATTTCCTTCAAGGGGCATTTAAGCTTCCAAATTCCATCCTGCCACCATTTGGTCTCAATTGGAAAAGAGATCATGCATAGTTGTTTATACCTTGTTTTTGGCGTGTATACTCTGTGTGCAGCATGTTCCCATACTAGCTCAACCTCCTTATATGTGAGTCTGATATGTGCTAATCTGAGTGCTGAAACATATCTATTCCAATCTAGATTCCACTGAAGGGGTATGTCCAGTTCTTGGCAGCCTAGCCATCCTTGCTGCCAAATGTTTGTGGCCACTAGGTTAGCAATTTGATTTAAGTGGAAAAGACCATTTTGCTACAGAAACTGAACAAGTTCAGGTGGTAGTAGATGGTTGAGCTGACTGTTTGGCCAAGGATCACCTCCTATCCTTACATTAGTTCCATTTCCCACTTTCCAGGAGAGACCACTTCGATCTAAAGGGAAAGCATCATAGATTGCCTTCCAAATTATTGAGCCTGTTCCAGGAGTGATGTTGACTGAGTTTTTGATCCAGTCCCACAGGGGCATTGGACTTATGTATTTGTGGTAAACCACCTTTGTCCACAGGCTTGTGGTTGTAAGGAGCCTCCATCTTTCTTTAGCTTCCAGTGTCTTGGAAAAGAGATTGTTAATATTTATCCCCCATCCCCCCATATCTTTTGTCGGGCTATCTGATCCCATTTTACCCAAGGAAGAATCTGATGTTCTTTCCTCTTAGACCAGAGGAAATTTGCATAGATTTTCCTGGCTTTCTCCAATATGGCTTTTGGAATCCAAGCAAGAGACATCCAGTAGACCGGGATGGCCTCCAGCACTAATTTGACCAAATCTAGTCTTCCTGCTCTGGAAAGCCATCTAGTGCACCAATAGTTTATCCTCTTCTCCATTTTTGTTATCAACCAGCTCCAGTCTTCTTTTTTATAGCGGTTTAGCTTAAGCCTAAAACCTAGATACTTTAGCCCACCATCCAGCGGAGCAACTGCAAATGGAAAAAGTTTTAAGAAACGTCCCTCAATGGCTTCTTCCAGATTAAAACTAGTGATGGTGGACCTCTGCTCACTTAGAATCATTCATGTGGCCTTACAGAAAGTCTTTAGAATTTTCGAAAGATTTTCTGCTTCTTGAATGGAACCATTGCATAAGAGGAGGATATCATCCACAAAGAGAAAGTGAGTGATACTGAGCTGATTTGCTATCCATATCCCTTCAATCTAACCCCTTCTCTTTGCATCCAATAAATCTCTGCTAAGGCCTTCTGCAATTAGTAAGAAAAGAAGTGGAGAGAGGGGGCATCCCTGTCTGAGACCCCTCTCATAGGGGAAGAAGGCTGAGGCTGACCCGTTAATGAGGACTACAAATGAAGCTGTGGATATACAAGCGAAAATCCATTTTATGAATGAATAGTGAAACCCAAGGTGAGTGAGTAAGAGCCTCAAGTAAATCCAATTGGCTCTGTCAAAGGATTTTAAAAGATCAATTTTAAGGATTACTCCTTTTAAATTCTTAATCTTTGTTGAATGCATTCCTTCCTGGGCCACACCTATTCCCTCATGACTCTGTCTATCCTCAAGGAAGCCAAATTGTTCATGAGAAATGATTTTAGCGAGAGCCTTCTTAAATCTTTGCGCTATCACCTTTGCTATCAACTTACATGTAATGTTGCAAAGGGATATAGGCCTGAAATCCTCCATATTGACTGGGTTCTCTTTTTTAGGGATGAGGGCCAGGAATGTTGTGTTGAGAGGTGGGTGAACCAGGCCATTTTCCTGAAACTCTTCTACCAGCTAAAAGAGGTCGAGGCCAATTGTATCATAAGCTTCCAAAAATAAATCAACATTCCACCCATCCGATCCTGGGATTTTGTCTTTTTGGAAACTGTGAAGGATGTTTTACAGTTCCTCTTTTGAAACTTCTTCCATCGATTATGCAATGTCCTCTTCTGAAATACTTTCTAGGAAAAAACAGGTTGTTTGCATAATTTTTGCTATTGTGGCCTGTTGATATGCTTTAAAGAGGTTTTTAAAATAAACTTTTCCTATAGCCGCCATTTCTTTGAAATCTGTGAATGGCTTAGCATATTAATTTCTTAGCTCCCAAATTTTGTTTTGTTGCTTTCTTCCCTTGGTAAAATCATGGAAGAACTTTGTATTGTCATCCCCACAAGTCATCCAAATGGCTCTGCTTTTGAGCCTCAAAATCTCCTCTTTTTCCTTTAGCAGCTTTCTTTTAATTGCTTCTAACTGGATCATTTTTTCTTTCTCCTCCTGGGTTGCGAGGCCCCCTCCTTCTGAATTGTGAATTTCAGCCAAGTCAACCTTAATCTGAAGGAGGGCCTGATCATCTTGGAGGGTTTTGTTTTTTTCCCATTCCTTGAGTAGCTTTTTTACCCGAGACAGATTTTGCACAAAGTGAATTGCAGCGCGTGTGCCATCTTCTGCCCTATATGGGATCCTGTTGGAATCGATGAGTCTGAGAACCTCCTCATGTTTTAGCCATGCTGCACAAAATTTAAATGGGTTGGGGGGTTTCTGGGGATTTTTCAGAATTTCCAAACATATACGCTGGTGGTCTGAGTCGGCTTCTGATTCAACCCAATGTTTAAATTGGAAATCCTTTTTGAGTAGGATTTCACTCAGCAAAAACCTGTCTAAAATTTTTGCTACTCTGTCGTCCCCAAATCTTTTGTTTGACCAAGTTGGCTTAATCTTTTAAGGGACCAAATCTACCAATTTAAGGTTCTAGAGAAGAGTTTTGAAAAATGCAGCCAGAGGATCCACTCTTCCATTTGGTCCCCAAATCTCATGGATGCCTAGAGTGAAGTTAAAATCTCCTCTTATAACCACATTCTCTTTTTGAGGAACTGGGAAGCTCTTACTGAATCCCAGAAGGGGACTCTTTCGTTTTAAGGTCCATAGATGCTTATGAGGTTTAGCTGTAGATTTTCTTCTGCCCAGAAACGTTCCAGCCCCATTCCAAAGTTGGACCCCCATGAGTTTGCACAGCGTAGAATTGAGGGATTCCATCCTATTGCTAACCCCCCTGGCTAGCCTTTTGTGCTCTAGGTAGCTAGAAAATAAAAATTGCTTAAAAGGGAGGATAACCATGAAGAAACCTCTGCTTTCGATCCTAGGGTTTCCCGCAAAAGGATGATATTTGGCTTTTGGAACTGTACCATCCTTTTTAGGGAAAGTTTTTTTGGGTACTTTCCAGACCCCTACAGTTGAGAGGGAGGAATTTCATTTGGGAGCCCCCTCAAGGGCTTGCACTTCTCTAAGTGCCCTGAAGAGAGTTTTATGCTTGACGTTTGCTTGATCTCGTAATGCTTTTTACTGTGCAAAAGAGAGAAAAGAGGGTCTTCCTTGTTCTTTCCCTCTGATTGGGAGAACAGGGTTTGATCCTAGGCCCAAAATATTATGTGAAGGGAGAGCTCGAGCAACGATATCTCTTGAATGTAGGTGAAACCTAATTGGGGAGGTGGGTTCAGGGAGGGGGGAGAGTCCAGGAAGGGGTTCTAGGATAGGGGAGTGGACCAAGGGGGAGCGGGAGACCTATGTGTGAGGAGGGGATAGAGGCGATGGTGAGGTAGGGGTGGCAGGTTTGTCTTGAGGGGGGAGGGGTTGAGCTGTGTTCAGAGAGGATGGATATGTGGGGGTAATTTCATTTAAATTTGATGAAATTAATTGTTCTTTCAAAGAAGTAACAGAAGACATACCCGAAAGCTGTGAATTGTCCCTTTCAGGCCCCGGGCCTTCTTGCTCGTTTTGAGACTATTGTGGTCGCGTTGGTTAAGATGAAGAATCCCCCATAGTTGTCACTTTTTTCCCCTTGTCCCGAGATGCAGCTTCCACTGGGTGCCTCCTTTTTTGTGTAGTAGCTGCAGAAGTAACAATAGGGACTTTTCGCACTAGGTGCCCAACTTTGTGACACCTGTGGCATCTGAAAGGTAGACCCTCATAATCCAAGATTTGTTGCCGCGTTATGTTCCCCTGGATGAGATTGAGATGCTCCTTAAGCTCTATTCTAATGTTCATTGAGACCAAAATTCATGCCACTGCTCTTCTCTGTGTCTGCAGAAAGGAAAGGTCTGCTTCCAGGAAGATCCCAATGGCATTGCCTAGGTCTTTCAGGGAGGTTGGGTTCTAGAACTCCAATGGGAGACCTGGAAGACACACCCAAATGGGTATTCTATCCATTCGCTCGCAGTCTGCATCAAAGAAAGGGGTCCATCTCTTAAGGAGAATGGGTATCATGCCAAAGAACCAGTTCCAACTCAAAATTTGCTCTGCTTCCTGTTTACTTCCTAGGGTAAAACTATACCATCCTTTTGACAAACCACTGACCTGAACCTCTGAGGTTAAGCGTTCTGTCTAGATTGAGCGCACCCATTCGTTCATTTCCTCGATGTTAGGATTTCTCCCTCTGATTTTCCCAACTATCACTCAGTCCACCATATCCTTGACTTCTTCTATGGCTACATTGACTCCACAAACCAGGTTTAGGTTTCCACCACTAGGAGCTAGACAATTATTTTGTTTCTCCTGCCTAGGGATGCCCCTACCTCCCTCTTCATCCTTGGTGGAGTTCTTCGAAAGGATGGTGTCCTTGTCAAAGCCTGGTAGGGTTTCTCCGAGTTCTGTAGATTCTAACAAAGAGTTTACAAACCCTTCAGCAATTGCGCCTTCAATCGCAGTGAGACGGGTTGATGCCGCATGAGGTGGCGTTGTCCAGCCTTCGTCTAGAAAGACCCCTAGTTTCGATAGGGTTTCACTGAGCAAGTTGGCGTCGGGGTCTAGGGGTAAAAAATTACCATCGTTTACTATGGCAAATGGTGAAAAACCCGTGTTTGTGGTAAAAAACCCTTCCACATAATCTGGAGACATAAAGAAAGCGGGGTTTTTGACATCTATTTCTGTGCCAAAAACTGCTGCCAGAGAAAGCGAGATGTTGGCAAAAGTTGGGTTCATTAACCCCTCCTCTACCTCGTTTTCCATTACTGCACCGGCGATTCCAGCTGGCGTTATTACCGTCTGAGCTATAGCTTCTTCCACGGTTTTTTTTAGCGAGACGGTGAAAATGGATTCTGCCCATGGGTCTTCCGAATATTCAAGACTATTCATTTCATCTCCGTATGCCATGTGGCGCTCGATCAAGCCCCTAAAACATAAAAAAGTGAGTTGTCCTCATCCTCGCCTGTTCGCCTCGGTTCTTCACATCTTTTCAGTTCCTCTTTTGAAACTTCTTCCATGAATTATGCAATGTCCTGTTCTGAAATAATTTCTGGGAAAAAATGGGTTGTCTGCATAATTTCTACTATGGTGGCCTGTTGATCTGTTTTAAAGAGGTTTTCAAAATAAGCTTTTCTTATAGCCGCCATTCCTTCGAAATCTGTGACTGGCTCAGCATATTAATTTCTTAGCTCCCAAATTGTGTTTTGTTGCTTTCTTCCTTTGGTAAAAGCCTGGAAGAACTTTGTATTGTCATCCCCTCAAGTCATCCAAATGGCTCTGCTTTTGATCCTCAAAATATCCTCTTTTTCCTTTAGCAGCTTTCTTTTAATTACTTCTAATTGGATCATTTTTTCTTTCTCTTCCTGGGTTGTGAGGCCCCCTTCTTTTGAATTGTGAATTAGAGCCAAGTCAGCCTCAATCTGAAGGAGGGCTTGATCATCTTGGAGGCTTTTGTTTTTTTCCCATTCCTTGAGCAGCTTTTTTACCCGAGACAGATTTTGCACAAAGTGAATTGCAGCGTGTGTGCCATCTTCTGCCCTATATGGGATCTAGTTGGAATTTATGAGTCTGACAACCTCCTCGTGTTTTAGCCATGCTACACAGAATTTAAATAGGCTGGGGGGTTTCTGGGGATTTTTCAGAATTTCCAAACATGTAGGTTGGTGGTCTGAGTTGGCTCCTAAGTCAACCCAATGTTTAAATTAGAAATCCTTTTCGAGTAGGATTTCACTCAACAGAAACCTGTCTAACCTTTTTGCTACTCGGGCGTCCCTAACTCTTCTATTTGACCAAGCTGACTTAATCTTTTGAGGGTCCAAGTATACCAATTTTAGGTTCTGGAGAAGAGTTTTGAAAAATCTGCTCTTGCATTCAATCGCCAAATCTCATGGACGCCTAGAGTGAAGTTAAAATCTCCTCCTATAACCACATTCTCTTTTTTAAGGAACTGGGAGGTTCTTACTGAATCCCAGAAGGGGACTCTTTCATTGTAAGGTCCATAGATGTTTATGAGGTTTAGCTGTATATTTGCTTCTTCCCAGAAAAGTTCCAACCCCATTCCAAATTTGGACCCTCATGAGTTTACACAGAGAAAAATTGAGGGATTCCATCCTATTGCTAACCCTCTTGATTGGCCTTTTGCGCTTTGGGGAGCTAGAAAATAAAAATTTCTTAAAAGGGAGGATAACCATGAAGAAACCTCTACTTCCGATCCTAGGTTTTCCTGTAGAAGGATGATATATGGCTTTTGGACTTGTACCATCCTTTTTAGGGAAATCTTTTTTTGGGTACTTACCAGACCCCTAAAGTTGAGAGGGAGGAATTTCATTTGGGAACCCCCTTAGGGGCTTGCATTGCTCTATGTGCCCCGAAGAGAGTTTTATGATTGTCATTTGAACTTGTAGAGATTTTTACTATGCAAAAGAGAGAAAAGAGGGTCTTCCTTGTCCTTTCTCTCTGATTGGGAGAACAGGGTTTGATCCTAAGCCCAAAAGATTATGTGAAGGAAGAGCTCGAGCAGGGATATCTCTTGAACGTAGGTGAAACCTAATTGGGAAGGTGGGTTCAGGGAGGGGGGAGAGTCCAGGAAGGGGTTCTGGGATAGGCGAGTGGACCAAGGGGGAGGGGGAGACCTGTGTGTGAGGAGGGGATAGAGGCGATGGTGAGGTAGGGGTCGTAGGTTTGNAAGCTGTGTTTAGAGAGGATGGATCTGTGGGGGTAATTTCATTTAAATTTGATGAAACTAACTCTTCTTTCAAAGAAGTAACAAAAGACATACCTGGAAGCTGTGAATTGTCCCCTTCAGGCCCCGGGCCTTCTTGCTTGTGCTGAGACTTTTGTGGTTGCGCTGGTTCAGATGAAGAATCCCCCATAGTTGTCACTTTTTTCCCCTTGTCCCGAGATGCAGCTTCCACTGGGTGCCTCCTTTTTTGTGCAGTAGCTGCAGAAGTAACAATAGGGAATTTTCGCACTAGGTGCCCCACTTTGTGACACCTATGGCATCTGAAAGGTAGACCCTCATAATCCAAGATTTGTTGCCGCGTTATGTTCCCTGGGATGATATTGAGATGCTCCCTAAGCTCTGTTCTAATGTTCATTGAGACCAAAATTCACGCCACGGCTCTTCTCTGTGTCTGCAGAAAGGAAAGGTCTGCTTCTAGGAAGATCCCAATGGCGTTACCTAGGTCTTTCAAGGAGGTTGGGTTCCAGAACTCCAACAGGAGACCTGGCAGACGCACCCAGACGGGTATTCTATCCATTCGCTTGCAATATGCATCAAATAAAGGGATCCATCCCTTAAGGAGAATGGGTATCATGCCAAACAACCAGTTCCGACTCAAAATTTGCTCCGCTTCCTGTTTACTGTCGAGCGTAAAACTATACCAGCCTTTTGACAAACTACTGACCTGAACCTATGAGGTTAAGTGTTCTGTCTAGATTGAGCACACCCATTTGTTCATTTCCTCGATGTTAGGGTTTTTCCCCTGATTTTCCCAACTATCACTCGGTCTGCCATATTCTTGACTTCCTCTATGGCTATGTTGACTCTGCAAACCAGGTCTAGGTTTCCACCGCTAGGAGCCATACAATTATTTTGTTTCTCCTGCCTAGGGATGCCCCTACCTCCCTCTTCATCCTTGGTGGAGTTCTTCGAAAGGATGGTTTCCTTGTCGAAGCCTGGTAGGGTTTCTCCGGGCTCTGCAGATTCTAACAGAGAGTTTACAAACCCTTCAACAATTGCGCCTTCCATCGCAGTGAGAGGGGATGATGTCGCATGAGGTGGGGCTATTCAGCCTTCGTCCAGCAAGGCCCCTAGTTCTGGTAGGGTTTCACTGAGCAGGTCGGCGTCGGGGTCCGGGGGTAAAAAATTACCATCATTTATCGCGGCAGATGGTGAAAAACCTGTGTTTGTGGTAAAAAACCCTTCCACATAATCTGGAGACAGAAAGAAAGCGGGGTTTCCAACATCTATTTCTGTGCCAAAAACTGTTGCCAGAGAAAGCGAGATGTTGGCAAAATTCGAGTTCATTAATCGCTCCTCTACCTCGTTTTCCATTACTGCATCAGCGATTCCAGCTGGCGTCATTACCGACTGAGCTATAGCTTCTTCCACGGTTTTTCTGAGCAAGACGGTGAAAATGGATTCTGTCCATGAGTCTTCTGAATAGTCAAGACTATCTGTTTCATCTCCATACGCCATGTGGCACTCGATCAAGCCCCTAAAACATAAAAAAGCGAGTTGTCCTCATCATCGCCTGTTCGCCTCGATTTTACAAACCCTTCAGAAATTGCGCTTTTGATTGCAATGAGAGGGGTTGATGTCGCATGAGGTGGTGTTGTCCAGCCTTCATCCAGCAAGGCCCCTAGTTTCGGTAGGTTTTCACTGAGCAAGTCAGCGTCGATGTCGGGGGGTAAAATATTACCATTGTTTACTGCGATAGATGGTGAAAAACCCGTGTTTGTGGTAAAAAACCCTTCCACATAATCTGGAGACGGAAAGAAAGCGGGGTTTCCGACATCTGTTTCTGCGCCAAAAACTATTGTCATAGAAAGTGAGATGTTGGCAAAAGTCGGGTTCATTAACCGCTCCTCTACCTCGTTTTCCATTACTGCACTGACGATTCCAACTGGCATCATTACCCACTGAGCTATAGCTTCTTCCATGGTTTTTCTGAGCGGGGCGGTGAAAATGGATTATGTCCATGGGTCTTCCGAATAGTCAAGACTATCTGTTTCATCTTCGTATGCCATGTGGCGCTCGATCAAGCCCCTAAAACATAAAAAAGCGAGTTGTCCTCATCATCGCTTGTTCGCCTCAGTTCTTCGCATCTTTTCCGCAAAGCCCCCCCCCCTCGTTGTCGATCATCCTAGATGATAAACTTATGTGCATATATGTATATAGCATAAAAGTTACTTATTTCACCATATTAAATGTATTTTTATTAATATATTAATTGTATATTAATGTTTAGTTGTTTTTTTAATGTTTGTTTTTTTAATATTTTTAAAGTTTATTTTTTTGTTTGGTTATATGTGTGTGAGATTTTTAAATGTTTGTAATTTTAATTTAATTGAAGAAAGTGGTGTTACTAGGAACAATTCTTTTCGATTTGGAGATTGATTTTGGTATTTTCAATTCAACGATGTTAGTTTTTTTATTTAAGGTTTCAAATAAGTTGTAATTTTAGCTACGGTAAGAAAAATGGGAGTATCGTGTTGATTTTGATTGATTTCAGGAGCATCATTTTAGATTTTTTATTACAGTGACATTGGTTGTTAAGGCCACACTTTCAAAAAAGATAATTTTAACCCCGAATAAAAATGAGGGTGATTTCGAGAGGAGCATTTTTTTATTCAAGGCTTGATTTACAATTTTGATTGCAATGGCACTGGCCATGGTTGACGAAGGTTTTTAAAAAGTTTAAATTTATCCCTCCCCCAAAAAAGGGTGCTGCTAGTATAACCACTTCTTGATTCGGGGATTGTTTTTAGTTTCTGATGAAAAAATATGATTCTTTACAGCACGAGTTCTCATTTTGAGTATAAATATCTCGTCAAGTTGTACAATGTGTTTGATTATTCTAATAATTTTTAGGGCCCAAACGACTATATACCCCCAATCTATGTTTATATTATAAGATGTATCATAAGGTAAAACATGTAACCATTAGATTAGTGTTCTACCTTTAGTTTTTAACTTTCCATAAATTGTCGTGGATATTCCATTGGATCAGTTCATCACAAGGAATCTTACAACTTAGTTTGTTGTGTTAATTTATTTTCATAAAATACTAAATACAATATAACTGAAAGAGAAACTACAGCAAATAGGTACACAATCCACACAATAACATAAGATATACCGTGGGAAAACCCACTTTGCGGAAAAACCCAGCCACAAATGAGGACTATGCCTTTCTCTTCATATCAAAATACAAATACAAAGAAAATGGTACTCTCTGTGGAGTTACCTATGACTCTGTGGCCAGAATGCCTACTACATGATCTCCTATCTCCTATGTTCTACTCTAACATCCAGTCCAATGATGTTTCTCAACCATGGAACAATGCAATACATCAAAAGAATGGCTCCCCTTCTTCTTCTAGCAGACTAGTATTTAACGTAGATCGATAGTCGTCAAGGGTTAATTGTAATATATGTATCCGGATATTCACAAGGATTACTCAAGTGAATAATCAACCAATGGAAAATAACTCCATATTGAAAAGATAAAATAAATATTGAAGATGAATGATGATGAAAAGATTACAAAGTCAAAGCTATATATATAGTAAAGTCACTTTGGATACCATCCATGAAAGGATGTCTCTGTTTAGAATAGTTACGTCGATAGGCTTATATATCTTAGAATTTTGGGGTGGACTACCATCTATGTGTTTTCGTCTATGGACAAGATTGAGACAAGTGTATTGTCTAGATTGATTTTATGGGTGTCGTCCAAGATTAAACGAGAATGAGACAAGTGTACTGTCGAGATTGATTCTATGGTCGTTGTTCAAAATTATTAATTAATAATCAATCATTTTCAAAAGATAAAATATAGCTTAATTAACATGTGATAAGTACAGTCAGTGATAATTGTAAAAATTAAAATTAATCTTCAACTATTCGATTATTAGATACAACTACCTGCTTAACTCCATCAATTATTAGATACAACTATTAGCTTAACTCTAATTATTTTATAACTATTAGTTTAACTTCAACTCTAATCATAGTTATATTAGATAACTATTGGATACAACTATTAGCTTAACTTCAACTCTAATCACAATTATATTGGATAACTATTAGCTTAACTATTAGATACAACTATTAGTTTAAGTCCAATGATTTTACAACTATTAGCTTAACTTCAACTCTAATCACTTAAGGCTTATTCCAAGTGCATTTGGCATCTAGGATTCTAGCTAATGGGCAGTCATGTAAGAGTCGAAGTCCTAATAAATAGTTTCAACTCCTAAAAAACCCCTCCATACTCCTAATAAACTCCTATTGTCACTAATATTTTTTATTATATAAATATGTCGTGGGTAGCCTACCTCAACAATGTTTCATATCTTTTGGATATAAATTATTCAAACCTAACATCAAAAAAATTATTCACATTCGCCCATTTTCAGACCGATAGGGAAAAGTTTTAATCAATTTTCGTGGCCATCTTTGGAGTGTGTTCTTGGTCGTAGTTTCTGGAATTTACAGCTGCAGTTTTTGAAGCCATCTTTGGAGTATTTTGTTGTCTTTTGATTCCTCTCTCACACATCATTTGACTATAATACTAGAAAAAAATTGATTATAAAAATGGGGTAGACTACCATCTATGATTTTTCATCTATGGTCAAGAATGACACCAGTGTATTGTCCAGATTGATTCTATAGGTGTCCTCCAAAATTCATAATTAATAACTATAAAATAAAATAAAACCCATGTAATAACAACATTTTTTGGTAGTTGGAAAAAAATAAATAAAAAATAAAAAATAGCTCATGTGATAACTGAACTTAATGGCATGGTAATGTGTAGTCCATGTGACAATGGAACTCCATCTTGCAGCTAGACGTCGAGCTAATGTGCAGAAGGTTTAGTCAAAGTACATTTTACAGTTGTGAGTCGAAGTAATGTGCAATTCATTTGACAAACAAACTCCTAATAAATTCCTCTGAACTCATGTGAAAGTTGTAGTGGCATGGTAATGTGTGTAGCTCATGTGACAGTCAAACTCCATCTGGAAGTTGGGTGTCCAGTTAATGTGCATAAAGATTAGTCTAACTCCATTTGGAAGTTAGAAGTTGAGATAATTGGGAGTTGTTATATTAACTCCAATAAAAAAATTATTAACTTTTAAATTAACTACTAGATACAACTATTAGATTAACTCCAGTGATGATACAACTATGAGCTTAACACTAATAAATTAAGTCACTTGTTATATTAGATTAACTCTTAGATACAAGTAATTAACAGATATTTTACGAAAAAAACATTATCAATGTATCAAATATATACCTCTCGACGTATTCCAAACATGTCAATCTTATTAATATGGTTGTTATTAGTTTATTAATAACTATTTATGTATTATTAAGATTATCATTTATATATTTTATTTATATTACATTCATTCTTATATTTTATTTATATTATACATAATTAATGTTTATTTATATTTATAACATTGTCTTCCTCTTCAAAGATGCTTTGTCCTCAAAGCACTATTGAAGAATCTTCCTCGCCTTTAGTTTTGGTCTTGGGGCATATTTTGTCATAATTGTGGCTACATGATGATATGAGCAGGTAAGTGAGAGCACAACTTCCAAACTGAAAAAGGATTGATCCATCCTAATTCGATTTTTTTCGGAGTGTTGCATTTCCACGATAAGGTGACGTCTTGGAGTTCATTTGCAATAGTATACATATTTTCTGTCACTTTTCTTCAACGTTCATGATCTTTGTTTTTATTTACGGTAGTATACATAAAATATTTTAGCTTCTTAATTTGTCCCTCTAGTTCTTGATTAATATTTCTTAGGCAATGATTTTCTTCTTGCTTTTCGAATATTTTGGCTTCAACATCTTCATTAACTTTTTCCGACTTCCGAATACTTTTTATTTTTTTTATTTTTGTAACTGGAATTTTGTTATGGTTTCTCAATCGAAATACTTCTTCAGTATTGCTCGATAATGTGTTATTTATTTTCGTAATTTCCAACTTGTGCACCTTTTAGTGTCGTCATATTTATGTTGGAGTTCTTTTATGTGTTGTCGATGTCATTATATCTTTGATTCTTAATTTTCTAACTTCCTCTAGACTTGCTCCAATTCATTATCTTTGTCCATGATGAGCTTTCTTATACATTAGTTCTTCTTTTAAATCACCATTGCTTCTATAAGGTGATTCTTTGTTATTCTTTAACTTTCTAATATTGTCTTCAAGGTTTTGATTATGACTTTTTAAATGTGACATTTCTTCGTCATTATCTAATAATATTTTTTTAATTCTTCATTAGCTCTTTCCAACCTTTGATTTTGATATTTTAGACGAGATATTTCTTTATTTTGTTCTTTGTTGTCACTTGTTAAGCTCTCAATTTAAGCGGTTAAGCGACCATTCTCCTGTTTGGTTAATTCCCTAAGAATATTTTGCTTCTTAACCTCGAATTGTAGATGATTATTGGTCATTTTATAATTTTCTAGTTCAACCAATACTGCTTGTAATTGCGACTGCAATTCTGATTTTGCAATCTCCATAATTCACGACTTCTGGTGTTCTTCTTTTTCTTCAATAATAATCATCACAAGTGCGAGAATACAATGTAGTCTTTATATCTTCTTTTGATCCTTTGACTTATTTTCTTCTGAAAACTTCTTTGTGGATTGTGTGTAGATTGGGTAGTTGGGAAGAAGGAATGTTACCCTCCCCACCCAAGTTCAAGTATTGAGGATTAACTTTTATAAAAAATAAATATTAAGCCTTTGAACTCACCCTTATAATATAATAAAACTCGTTTTTATTAATGTAATGATTTAAAAAAAACAAGTTTGGTTTCATAATAAAATGGGTTGTTTTTCTTTCTCCGTTTTCTTCTTCTTCTCCTTCTTCTTTTTTCTTTTTTTATTCTATAACTTGTTTATAAAACCACTTGTGGTTTTTATAAACCTTGTGTTGTTTTTTTTTCTTCTTTTTTATTGTTTTACCTCTTCTATCTTCCTTCTTGGTTAAAATACCACAATTTTAGGGAAACCTAGGATAATGGTTAAAACCAAATTACACAAGGTGTAAATAATGGTCAAGGGTCGAATTGCTCTGATACCAATGTAATATCTATATCCAGATATTCTCAAGGATTAAAATGAATAATCGATCAATAGAAAATAACTCCATATTGAAAAGATAAAATAAATATTGAAGATGAATGATGATGAAAATATTACAAAGTGAGTACTATATTATATATATATACATATATATCGCGAAGGCACTTTGGATACCATCCATGAAAGGATGCATCTTAGAATAGTTTAATAATAACTATTTATGTATTATTAAGATTAACATTTATATATTTTATTTATATTGCATTCATTCTTATATTTTATTTATATTATACATAATTAATGTTTATTTATATTTATAACATTAATTTTAGGGGTTTTGCATCCCTTGACTCCTTATTAGGGTTAGCGTTTTGGTATTTTTAGAATGTTCTAAAAGGTCCTTCTGTGACTAGTTCCATGTGTGTGTGTGTGTGAGAGAGAGAGAGAGAAGAGATCTCACGTGGAATCCACTCAATACCATGGTGGTCAACTAGACAGGTCAACTTGTGGGAGGCATAACTTTTGTATACGGACTCCATTTGAGACAATTTTTGGCATTGGACAGGTCTATGAGTGTAGACTCACATGAGGGGACATGGAGTAAATAATAAACTTTTGACTTCAAAAAACATCGTTTAGACCCTCAAATAGGTCTTGGAAGGCTCCATACCCCAAATTTGCAAAATGAGACCTCCCAATAAAATGGGCCCTACAAGCTAATTCATCCAATCTTTTGACCCTGGAGCTCTAAGTAGGTGAAAATTAGATATTGATCCATCCTCCCCATTTTGGGATGCTTTTGATCCCCAAAATATTTTACTAAATGAGGTGAGGAAATTTTTCCTATACCTTTTCCTTGCAGTACATTTAGCCTTGCGTGGAAGTTGTCCTTTTGTCCCCACCTGCCAGAGTTCATACTATCCCTTTATAGTAGAATTGAACTTCATCTGCAACACTATGTTTTCTAATAACTCTACATAAGATTCTAGTTCTAAGTCCTCTACAAAAGGTAAGACCTGCTCAAGTTCTTAATCCAACATGGAAGGTTCACAGAGTTTCAAAATTTCCACATTCGATACAGAGTAAATGCACATGTATAGGGGTAGACTAAGTCTGTAGGAATTATCTAGCACTTTCTCCAATACCTTCAAAATACCATACCTGAAAGCCTTGATCTTCTTACCAGGACCTTGTAGTCTTTCATTGTTTATGAGTATTAATCATGCTTTGTCCCCCACCTTGAATGTTTTCTCAACCTTGTGTTATTCATGTCTTTCCTTGTACTTCTCATGTGACTTCTTCAATCACCTCTTGTATTTGTAAATGGATCTACCTAATCTTATCAATGAACTTTTCATCTCTTAATGCTTCACCTATGGTGTCTTCCTTCACTTCACCTTGCTATCCATAAATAACATCTAGAGGTGAAGGTGGCAAGTATCCAAAAAAGGTTTCAAAAGGGGCTTCCCATAGAAGTGTGGATTGCTCTGTTATAAGAGTGTTGTATGTAGATCACATTTCCATCCCAAGTCTTCAGATGCTTATGAATGTAACCCCTCAAAAGTTGCACCGAAGTCATGTTGACTACTTTATTTTATCCATATATCTATGGATGGAATGTTATAGACCTCTTCAACTTAGAGTCCAACTTTTTTGAAAATGTTGTCCAAAATATAGTGAAAAATATGTTATCCCTGTTTGAGGTGATGCTCCTTGGTATCCTAAAGTACACCCATACTTGTTTTAAGAACATGTTTATTGATTCTTGTCCTTTGATGGTCTTTTTACGAAACATACAAATGCATATCTTGTTGAATATGTCAACTACCAAAAATAAATAGTCGCGTCTCTTCCTAGTGGTTGGAAGAAAACCCACAAAATACATGGAGATGCTCTCCCATGGTCTCGTAGGAATACGTAAGGGATGGTATAAACCTCGATTCCTATTATTAGGCCTACTTTAAAACCATAACTTCATCAAAGTTGATTAAGCACTTAATCCCCCAAGAAAATGAGTAGTCCTAAGTACATAAATGTCATTATAAACCAACTTATTACACTGAGAAACGCACCTTGCTTCACAATAACTTGAAGCAAACACTTTAAAACCATATTCTATATCCTTTATACCCCATCAATTTGACCAAATGACCACTTTATCAACATTGTGTCACTGTTGATAAGCAGAGAGGTAGGTACCACATGTAAAGTGGACAACTAGATGCGGATTATCAGATGAGTCCATAAGTTAAACAAAGAACACAAAGAAGAAATTTATGTAATGTATTCAAAAGTTTATCTTGATAGAGTCAAGAGAGAGGGGTACCAACAACTTTTGTAAACAATCTGCAGTGTGTCACTTCTTATTGTAGAAAAAAAGGAAGAAAGAGAGAGTTGGCCTTAACAGAGGGTTTAAACGCTAGAAGAAACCTTAAAAATAAATTGATTGAGCTTAAACCTAAGAAAACCCTAAGAAACCCTAGAAACGTATATATTCCAAAACTCTAGCTCCAAAATTGTAATGAAGACTTAAATGATGCCACTAGACAAAAATATTTATATCAACAATTGAATTGAGTGAATGAAATTTACAAAAACTAATACCATGTTTATATTTACAAGAAATAATGAGAGAATTTAATAGAACCAATACTAGGGTAACATGGCACGTGAAGAGAAATTGACAAGGCAAGCACAACCCTAGAGAGAGAGAGAACCAAAGAACAAGTGCAATGGATAGAGAAATAAACCAAAGCACAAGAGAGCATAACACTTGATAGGTGCTCTTCATCAAATCACTTCATGAAGAATGAAAAAAAATTGTACGAATTACAAATGAGAGTTGGGTATATGCACAAAAAAGATGTAGGGCATTTTTCCCACTGAAGAGTTGTGTTTGCATGTACAAGGTCTTAGCCAAACAGAAATATAATAATGATTACAATACAAGGTAGGTCAATGTGAAGCTTGCATCATTTTCACATAATTAAAACAAGAAAAAAAAGCTGCATCCCTAAACATGTGATGTAAACAACCAAAACCCATGATACATTCCTTCCTAAAGTATGGGCAAGTAATGCTTGGGAAGTGATCATAGAAAAGGCATGAGAACTATTCTCAATCTTGATGATGTTGTTGTTAATGGCCTTCAAGTGCCTTAACCTTCTTTTAAAGATCTTGGATCTCCTTGTAGTAATTCTTCTCAATGTGCCTTAGTTTGTTATCATAGTGTTAGAGTTTGTAGTTTGGACAAATACTTCTACATTGGCTTGGTGCCTAGCAAGTATAAGTGTCTAAGACAAGGAACTTTCAAAACATTACTTGTAGAAGTGTCTTCTGTAATACTTTATGGTCAATGCTATAGGAGGGCCCATGGTATTTGAGGATCCATGGTATTGAGCCCATCGTATTTGCATAAAGAGAATGTTATAAAAGAGTCTATGGAGAGTTGCACATATTATGTTATTGTCAGTGTGTGTGTGAGATATGTTGAGAATGAGTGATCAGATATAAGAGAAGGATTCTCTTAGAGGCTTTGGAGATGGTGATTATCTCAAACAGGGTTTGTCTGTGTTGTTGAGGGTTTGGACACAATTTACAATGAGTGAGTCAAGATTCCAAGCGTAGGATGGATTCAAGGACGGCCTGGCCTTAGGAAGCTACAGGAGGTGGTTTGAGGTTGTTCGGGGTTGTACTGGCTCAGATCCAGTATGTTATATTCGAGAACCTAAAACTGTAAACATTGTTACAAATATGTAATAACTATTTGTTGGTTTTCCCCAGGAATTGGGGTTTCCAGGGTAAAATATCTTGTGCAAACTATGGATGATGGTTTGATATTTTCCTTGTGCATCATTTGTTAAGTAAATCAGTGTTCTTGTTATTTCTAATTCAATTTTATGTGTTAAATCAAGACTACGTATAACAATCAGTGATTAAATGTCAATTAGATCTGGTTTATGAAAATTTAACATGGTATCAAAGCCGATGACAAGGCCCGAGGTAACGCTCAAAAAGGCTCATGCAACTAGGAAAATTTCGGGCAACATTGAGCTTCAGATCTGAGCAGCATGCAGGTACAAACAACCGGGAAATTGATGAGTGTCTTGCTAAGCAATGGCAATCGGCAGATGAGCAAAGGACTTTTGCTCATATGATGTCATCCACTTTGGAGCAAAAACGAACTTTTGCTTAAGTTCTTGATCCATGAAGGACAATGACTCAAGGGGGGTCTCGAATGGGTGAAGATAGACTTTCATCCAACGATCAAGGGATGACATGAAGTTTCGTCCAAAGGAAAAGAGAAGTTGACAAGGTAGTGACGATTAGACCTAAGCCACTGATCTAAGTTGTATGAGTTAGCAATATTTCTCAGTGGGCAATGGTGCATCTATCCATATGGCGAGGATAAGGGATATGTTCCTTAATGTTTCAATGAGACTCAAAATACATGTAAAAAATTGAGTTAACACCATACATGCAACAATGGGGGTTGGAACAGTGTTATTCCAGCTAGAGTAAGGAGGATCTCTAGAGTTGGTAGGAGTGCTGAATGTTTTAGAGTTGAAGATGACCTACTCTCAACCTTAGCTCCGAAAGACTAGAAGTATGGGGGTTGTGTTCCAAGATGGAAAGGTACTCATACAATCAGAGGGAGCAAGTACCCAAGATGTAGCGGTGAGGCTTGGCATCAGGGAAGATGCATTGGAGGTTGTCGAAACAACCTGTAGTAAAGTTCAAGGGGAGCTTGGAGCATGGATCGGTGTCAATGACAAAGGGAGAGTGAGGCTTCTCTTAGCAAGCCTACTTGGTAGGAGATGACAATGATGGATGAGAAGAACACATTTCCATATCAAAGTCCAGCACGGGTAGCAAGAGGATCTTCTAGTTTAGAGTGAACAACTATAGTAACAAAGGATGTGATTGATCCTAGTGGAGATTTTTCCAGTACTTTTCTCACAAAGAGGGAGTGTTCAAGTTTGTAGCTCGAACAAGTACTTCTACATTGACTTGATGTCTAGCATGTAGAAGTATCTGAGACGAGGAACTCTCTAGACATTACTTATAAAAGTGTCTTTTGGAATACTTTATGGTCCATGGTATTGATCCCATGGTATTAGCATAAAGTGAATGTTATAAAAAAGTCTATGGAGAGTTGTAGACAATATGTCATTGTCTGTGTATGAGATACATTGAGAGTGACTGATCAATGAGTGATTATATCTAAGAGAAGGATTCACTTAAAGGCTTTAGAGAGATTGATTCTCAAAAGTTGGGTTTTTCTTTGCTGCTGAGGGTCCAAGAGCAAGGTGGATTCAGAGATGCCCTGGCTTTATAAAGTTGTAGGAAGTGATTTGAGGTTGTTCAAGGTTGTATTGACTCAAATTCGGTGTGTTATATCCAAGAACTTGAAACTGTAATGTCGTTACAAATATGCAATAAAAGACACTATTTCGTGTTTTCCCTAGGGATTAAGGTTTCCAGGGTAAAATATCTTATGCAAACTATGTATGGTGATTAGATATTTCCTTTCTACATCATTTGTTATGCAAATAAGTGTATTTCTATTTATGATTCCATTTAATGTGTTAAACTAAGACTAGGTATAAAAATCAATGAATAAATATCAATCAGATCTGGTTTATGAAAATTTAACATAGTAGCAACATTTATTTCATTTAGCTTGTCTTAGTTGTCACTACCATGCTCTTTCCAATCATCATGATTGTTATGATCCTCGTGATCTATACCATGGTTCTTCCATGGTTTCCTCTGTGATTGTCTTCTCGGTTCTTCCATGGTTTCCTCTGTGATTGCCTCCTTGGTTCTTCCATGGTTTCCTCTACCTCTAAATTTGTGCTTGCCCTTGCCATTAGTGAAGCAAGCTTTTGCTTGCTTGTTGCCAAGCCTTCCTTCTCTAATAAGCTTCTCCTACTTCTTGATCAACAATGTGGAAAAATTATCAAAAGTGAAATCCTTGCCATCTTATTTCATTGTAACCTTGGTTGCTCAAGATGTGGAACCAAAGACATTATAAGGTGTTATTGAATTGACACAAATTAGTTCTATAAACTATCCTCCATTCATTAATTCTTTGTCACTCTCTCCAAACTTTCTTTGCAACCATTTCACACAAGGTAGATAATCCTTAATCATGTCAAAAGAAAATGGGTCAACTGTGGTGAGTTCTTTCTCAAGCAACACAACTTGTTTCTCATCACCTTATTTAATAGAATCTCAACTTCTATCAGACTACATGTGGAAAAAATATCCCATCAAATGAAAATGAAGCTTCCTTGAGATGTAGATGAACTTCATCACCCCTAAAGCCTCCTTACCCTCAGTCTTGAACTTGTTCATCAATAATTTTAAGTAGAACACCCTTAGCGCACTACCACGACCCTTTGCTTCTAAGAAAAATCTCCATATCTTGAGCCCACATGTCAATTGAACATAATAGGGTCTTTCTTTGATTCCATACTTCGATTCCATGCCACAAATTATTCAAATCTACATAACAATCTGCCAAGACTTAAAAACGCCTCCTACAACACCTTAATCCAAGCTCTGCCAAGCCAAACGAAGTCACTCCTCTTCAAATGTTTGACCTTCAAGAGCTCAAATACAATCCACATTGTTCCTTTAACGCAATAGCCTCCTAACCACGCCTAGCAACAAAAAAGACCAAGAACTAGGGGAATTCAACTCTTAATCTCTACTACTATATTAGAATTGAATAATAAGTTATGATCAATTAAATAACTCCATGTAAACAAATGAGAGAGGCACCAAGAATATATAAATATGTTACACTTAATAAACAAGACATAATACACCAATAAATGCTCTCAAAGGGTAGAGAATACTCAACTTGCCTCTAGAGGAGAGCTCCAACGTGATAATACAAAATGTCAAATATTCTCCATTGTACGATCATTTAGACAAAACCTTTGGTAAAAAGTCAACTATCAGTAATCATGAACTCAAACTGATTTATTATTCACCCAATTTGTCTCATCAATCAATCTCGATAAGTCAAGGGTGTAAGCTAAAGTCTAGACGATTTGCACCCAGAATTCGGTGATTTTTCGGGCAAAAATTGTTGAAATGGTAGTTTTGGGTAGTTGGAATTGCATAATCGAGGTGCCTTAAGGGTAATCGAGAACGCTGAATCCATTTCTTCAATCAAAATTGCAATTCCATCAACCGAAATCGCAATTTTAGCAACAAATCAAGGCACCGGATGCCGACGAAAAGCATCGAAAAGGTGCAAATCATCTAGAGATTAGCTTCCTCCTAAGTAAAGAGCTTACATGTATTTAATAGGGTTGTTATGTGATGCATCTCTAAATTGCAAGCCACTAAGTTTAAGCACCAATTAAACCATATTATATCTATTCTTGACAATTCTAACCTAGGTTTCAATCTGCCATTGGAAAAAAATGGAAGCTCTAACACAAGGTATGGCTAGCTACCTCACATGGTTCCATGTACTAAAATTACACTATGTAAGGGATACATTATCATCATACCTCTAAGGCACCATTGTGTGTCCAAATGATTTCATGCACTTGTGTACGTTAATAATATCCTAGGTAAGGGATTAAATTTAGTCCTCCCTCCAAGGAACCATAAGGTATGCCATAACTATCTCATGCATAAGGGATTCATTTTGGTCATTCCTTTGTATATGGCTATTTATGTACTTCAATTCTTGTTTGTTTGAGCATTGTGATGGCCTTCAGTAAAAGTGAACTATTCTCAATCATGAACTCAAGCCAATTTATTATTCACTCAATTCATCTCATCGATCCTGGCAAGTCAAGGACTTACATATATTCTAATAAGGCGGTTATGTGATGCATCTCTTAATTGCAAGCCACTGAGCTAAAGCATGTGTTAGGCCATACTATATCACTTGTTGACAATTCTAACCTAGGTTACAATCTGTTATTGATAAAAACGGAAAGCTCTCGAATGCAGCATAAGGTATGCCTAGCTATCACAAGCATTTCCAACTGCTAGTACTATTCCATGTCAGAGATTCATTATAGTCATACCTCCAAGGAACCGTCAGATATGCCCTAACTATCTCATGCATTTACGTGCACTAGTAATATTCCATGTAAGGGATTCAATTTAGTCCTCCTTCGAAGGAACCATAAGTTATGCTCTAAACTATCTCATGCACTTCTATGTGCTAATAATATTCCATACAAGGGATTCAATTAGTCATCCATTTATATGTGGCTAAGTCTATATTTTATTTTTTGTTTGTTTGAGCATAGTAATGGCCCATTCTTGTATAGCTCCTTAGGTCTAGGGATAAGCATTCATGATTCAAACCCTATGATGCTTTTTTTCTTTTTTGCCGGAAGTGATTCAAGAAACATGCATCGAGGGGCTTCACTCCTTTGGCTTTAGGTGACAGGTTTGAAGGGTAACTATTCCACCAACAATCACCAAGGACTTGCATTGACCCTTTCTTCTTTGAGACTCATGCTATATGGGGGGTACATCATAGCGAAAATGGAACTCTGGTGGGAGGCTTAGGAATGCCATCAACCTCACTAGTGAACTAACACCTTGCAATAAAATTTTCATTAGAAATTTAAAAGAAAAAGGGATAAAATTACAACATATTATACATTCATACCCTTCTAATAATCTCATTGAATGTTTTTAGTTTGGTAAATTCAAGGAACTTTAATTGAAGTATTGCTTGAGGATTTGAATTTCACTTTATTGTCATTTCTTACATCAAACTGAAACTAATGAAATCAACGGAATGAATCCCAGGATCCTATTCCTTTACTACAAAAAGATGGAAAAGTATAGCGGATGCAAGAAATCCCAGAAGGCAGAATTACCTTCAATTATAACCCACAAAATCAATGAAAATAACTGCCAGGAAAACTGCCTTAATGTTGAGACAGGAACCCAACTCTGCAGAGTAGAATAAGTACCATCCATGCCAATTTGGCAGGATGCCATTATGACAATGCCAACGCTTATCAGGAATCCGTCACCCAATACCTTTGAATGGTAACCATTATACACTAGGATCAACTGCAGAGCAGAGTATATGTATACAAACTGGTTTTGAACTAAAACAATGAACTAGTGGGAACCAAAGCATGGACATGTCTCCTATTTGCCCATTTGAAAATGAACAATTGCAACCAAACCTGTCTCCTATTTGCCCATTTGAAAATGAACGATTGCAACCAAACCAAAAGTACTTTACTTTATGCTTCTTTGTGTACATCTCACTTTACAAAGTAGTTTACACCTCTTTCCTGCACTGGAAGATAGTTGCAATGTTGAAGGATACAAATTGAAGGGGCTTGCAAAAATGCCCCATGCCATTATTAATGCTTATTTTACAGCTACTAGTGGTCTTCTTACATTTTCCAATTGATCAGGTTGAAATGAGTTGAGTTTTCCATCTCTTTTATTCGCTTCCGAACATGAAATTGGAAATGGTTCTCTATCAGCTTCTTCATTCCAACAAGGATCGATTGGAGGTAAATTGTACTCATCAGGTTTCAAAGCTACTGAGAAGTCTGGTAACTTGGGTGGAGTCTCTGGAACTCTGCAAGATTAGAATATATATCACATCAAATCTACTAAATGAGAATGTAACGATATCAATTTAGAACTTACGGGCAACACACTAGCACTATATCTAGAAGCATGATTTTACTAAACAGCACAAGTAGTTCATTTCATCCATCTTTCTAGGAACCTGTTTTTAAGACTTGCTTTAACAGAATCTATTAAAAAGAAAAACTGTGAGCGTAAGAAAAGCCTGCAGCTCATTTATATTGTACTCTATACCAGAAAGAGAGAATCAATGATGAGATATGTAGGCACATGGGCCAGAAAATTCAAAGCCCCTGCTTCTATGCAAATATACAATTGATCATTACTAATGAATCTATATACTATTCCTGAACATGGTTTTTTCTGTTCTCCAAAATGGCCAAGAAAATTATAGGAAAAAACCACCGAGGCATGCACTATAGTTAAACTTGCTGCTGTGAGAAAAGTGTAGGATGTATCTTGCACTTAACCACAACCCACTTTGACTTGCTCAAAGGGTAAAAAGCTTGAAAAATGAGACTAGTAAGGGTTAATTGTTTCCAGTAGCAGCTTAAATTTAGCCTTCTGGTATCTCACGAAAATCTGAGCTCTCTCATTTTTCAAGCCTTTTTACTTTTACCATTTGAGAAAATCAAAGCAGGTTGTGGTTGACTGCAGGGTACAGCCCACACTTTTATCCCATAACACTTCCATTGGCATTTATCATCATAATACAATAACTTTACTGAACTCTGTCATTTACTATTGACTATGCCCAGACCGGCTGAACTAAATAATGGATGAATCAGATGAGTTTCAGACATGAATGAGGGCACTGGAGTGATAGATTATGCAAATTCTTAATGATGTATCTACAAACAAATCTGTTTAGAAATTTCTTGGTACCCACTTTTCACGACTGTAAACATCCCTGTTGATGCGTGACTTGCTTGAAGCATCCTTTGGGATTTTCTCAGATAAATATTTCATTGCACCCCATAGAGGAGGTACCCTGTATGAAAAAAGTAAATAAATGAGCGCCAATTTGTAATAGAGAATATCACATCTACTTCAACATGGAAGGTATATACTAATTAATTTTCACTGGCAATGCAGGCAAGAAAGTAAAACTATTGATCATTTCCACACTATTGATCTGATAGCACAATATATTAAAAAGGAAGCTAGAGGTTATTAAAAATTAAAATTCATAATAAGAGCAATCCATGTCTGTTAAACCCATTGAATGTGATATCATGTACTTTTGACTGGTAATGAAAGAATTCAATAGCTACCTTGTTGTTGGAGCTGCCTGGCAGAAATCTATGCAAGCCTTTTTACTTTCTTTTAAAAACTGCTCTGCAGCCTGAAGACATGCCACTGCATTAGCATGGCTGTTCTCTCCACTCCCCTCGTCTAGGATCAATCCATGGTAGTAGTATGCTGCAGCCTGGTCAGAGTCCATGTGTTACATCATGCTCCCAAATTTCAAGCAGCATATTGCAATAAGTAATATCATTGCAAGGTTCAAACAAGAGATTCCAAGATGCGATTATATCAAAAAAAATAACCATCTACCTGTTAACATTGTTGACATAAGGCACAAATTACATATTAAGTTCTCCCAGTTCTTAAGGTTCCAGCTCTAAATGAAAACTAAAACAGAACACCTGTTTCTATTTCAAGCTTTGGAAAAATAGAACCACGGGAAAGCAGTTTACAGATGAAGTATTTAGCAAGGAAATATATCTAGGATAACAAATCAGCTGAAAAACTATATTGCACATAAGATAAGATGGTGACTGCAAGTAGATTCCAGCTGCTGCTTGTCTTCATTCACAATATACACCAAGAACTGTCATTTATACAAAGAACATAACAGTTTCAATGTTCTCTTTCTGGATATGCTTTGGAGGCTCTGAATCCCCAAGTCAAAGTCCTCGGGGACTCAACAAGCTATACTTGATCAACGGAATCCAGGAAAGCATTAAGTCTAGAATATCAGCAAAACATGATATTGCCAGCATCATGGACCAAACGGTAGCACACGTGATTGATCAATTATAGCTTTGGCATAGGCCCTCCGATAATCACAAGGTAATTGTCAGATAATAACTCCCGAATTCATATTATTTCTCCATAGAATGCCTTTATTTATACATCTAAGATGACTCTTGGGATCACACATCCGAGAGTCTCTTCATATTCCTACTATTTACACTAACGTATAATCCCGACGGATTATATTCCAACAATCCCCCCCTTAATCCGAAGGGGTGTTAGTAAGTCCGAGCATGTTTCTGAATCTTTCAAACCTTTCTCGTCCAAGCGCTTTGGTGAAGATGTTTACAACTTGATCATTTGTGGAACAATGTCGAAGATGGACTGTCTTGACCTCTACATGATGTCGAATCAAATGATACTTTGTGTTGATGTGTTTGGTTCGATCATGGAATCTAGGATTCTTAGCCAGCTTGATTGCAGAAGTATTGTTGATCAATAATGGAGTGGAGTTCTCTTGTTTTTCTTGCAAATCTTCAAGTATCTTCCTGAGCCATACTATTTATTTCGTTGCTTCAGCTGCAGCCACATATTCTGCTTCAGTTGTTGAATCTGCCGGAACTGACTGTTTGCGTGATCTCCATGAGACAGCTGCTGATCCAAGACTCATAGTGTATCCAGAAGTTGATACTCTTGTCTCCTT
>LPNX010461385.1:2416-17024 GCA_001517045.1 Pseudotsuga menziesii
CGATGTGATGAGGACTAACATCATTGTTAGGAATTCTCCTAGATTTCTCCAATGAAGTTTCTAGGTACCTCTCCTTCTTCCAGTTTGTTAGAAATCCAGACTCCTTCAAGTAGTTTCGATGCACAAAAAAAGGTTCCACCCTCTTCAATAGGGAGAAAATCAACCAATCCATTCTCCTAGAACATTTACGCCTTCGGTCACGTAAGAACTTGGTCTTCAAGAAGCAATGGTATGATTCAATTGAACTATTGGACTCTTGATTAGCATGAGGAAAGTCCCGATAACATTTTTCCCACATATCTAATAAGAAAAAGTTAACCAACCATTAATATGTTAAGTCAATATGAAATGTAATTATAACTAAATAAAAATGATCTATATATGTTGAGGAAAGTAATTTAAGACAACATAACAAGTAACTTACATATCTTATCCCCTTCCAACCAATGTTTTCTGAAGTAAACCAAGAACTTAACTTCGCGAGCAAATTTTTCAAAGAATGTTCGCAATGCCTCACTAACGGCATCATGATCACGACAATGGTGCATTATCTCACCAAGACTATGAGATAATTCCCTACCTCTTTCAGGGGCCAATTGAAATGCATTTTTTGACCAAGCACGTCGAACATGCCAATTGCGTAGGAGGACACGACAACCAAAAATTTGCCTACAACAAAAAGGATATTGTTCTTGTGTTAATTGAACATGCTTAACATTTAGCAACCAAATATATTCATCATTAAATGTAATAACAACAAAAATTTAAGTGTACATGTGCTAATGATAATTCATACATTCATAATGTGCAAAACAAGTCTCACCTCAATGCTTTAATTTCTGCTAATGCATCATCTGTCATGACAGCATTCAATTTCCAATTTGGGCATCTTTTCCTACATGCATCTAGGAGTGGTCTAAGCCACTGGGCTATATCCGATGTTCTATTGCGTGAACACACTGCCCATGCAACAGGAACGCCACTATATTGGGAATCGAAGGCAAGAACTGTGTGTAATTGGTACTACACAAACCAATACAATAATCAACTTCTCAATTTTAGAGTACTAATTATATTGAATGAAACTTCGAACTTAATAGAAACATTAAAAAAAACTAATGAAACTCACCCCATATTTGTTGGTGCTAAACGTAGAATCCAAAGCCAACATGCTGTTGTGAGAACACTTGACCATCATATCAAGCATCCATTCTGTTTGGATGCCAAGTATGAATGGTACATCCTCCCCTTCTCGTCGCTAGTAGAAAAAAAATGTTTTTTTCTCTTCTTGATACCACTTGTTAACACTCAAAGAATCCTTGGGATCTAATTGATACTTATCTTTCAAATGACAGTTGAATATATTGGAGACATCTTTTCTACATAAATTAAGGTCTCTAGCACCCATCGCGGAACCAAAGAGCCCATCGAGGATATGTCGTTCAAATATTGTATCAACTGGAACACCAAGTCCACATAGTGTCTTTATCATTGATTGAATATCCTTTGAAAGACGAGGGGTGCTCAAGGACTTTGGATCGCCAGATCTATCGTGTTTTCCATGGTATGGCCAACCATTGCAATCCTCATGTAGGTACTCATTATAGGTGATAATTGCAACCCCTAGCATATCATTAACTTCCTTCGCTATAAATTTACATTGGCATCCCCTTTTTTGGACAAAATTTCTCTTTCTTAACGGTGGTTGTGGCTGTCCTCTAAGATCATTTGGGCCATAAAAACATTGGAACCTAAAAAACAACCAACATTGAAAGAAAAATCATTATATGTAATGGTAATACCAATAATAATTTTTAAAACTTAACAATACATATTGAAAAAACATATAAATTGGATTAAGAGGTCATGATAAATACTAACAATGCATAGTTCAAGGATGTTGGACCCATCATAGAAAGGTCACCATCACCAAAGCGTTTCCTATTGGATCTTCGTACAAATGTACATGGTGCATCCGGGTTGTTTTGTTCTCCCATAATAAAGTCTTCCAACCTATTGTATGGTATGAGAGCAGTGCGATCAATGGTTCCATCTTCAAGCTGTATATCGCTCCAAACAAGGTCTTGACTTGAAAATATATGTTTGTTTGATAAACTTTGAACCAGGAGGTTCTTGATATGTGAATGTTTTGTCTTTCGAACCATTATACCACTTATTGCAATATGTCCCTACAATTAGAGCAAATCTCTGCCAAGTGCACACATTAGATAACCAGAAGTCCCTTTATTGAAGTCTAAGAATATAGAATTTGTATTTGATATGCTGTGATGTGTGTATGCAGGTTCCATGAATTAGTAGAGTTTGATGAAGGAAAGCGAAGTTGTCATACCTATAAATATGGTCGTGGTAATAGCAGTTCAGATGTGTTAAGTGAACAGAATTGGGGTCCTCGGATTAACAGGTTTAAGAACCAGTGGATATCTCCAACAGGTATCCCAAATACTGGAACAGAGCAAGTGGTCGGAGATAATGAAGGTTATTATCCTGCTAGTGTGATAGATGAGTATAACCGTGCTGATTTTCCTACCAGTTATGATCATGCCAGATTTTTTGTAATAAAATCTTATAGTGAGGATGATGTCCACAAGAGTATTAAATACAGAGTATGGTCAAGCACCCCCAGTGGTAATAAAAGATTAGATGGGGTATATCATGATGTTCGAGATTTCCTGGCATTTGTCAACATTCTTTCTTACATATCATTGTTTATTAATTTCTCCCAGAAGGATCCTTATTGTATGTCCAATATCATCCATTTACTTTTGCCCCATTTACAAATGATCTATTTTCCTAGTTGCATGTCCAATATCATCCATTGACTTTTGCCCCATTTACAAATGATCTATTTTCCTAGTTGCCTGTCCAATATCATCCATTGACTTCTGCCCCATTTATATTTTTTTACAAATGATCTATTTTCCCAGTTGCCTGTTTTGTATATTCAATTTCCACTTGAAAGCAACTATTGTGTATGTACTTATAAAATAGGATGAGTTTTCCTGTATCTGCAGATTAAACATGTACAGGGTATGGAGATGTTGAAAATTTTCAAAAACTACTCAACAAAAACATCAATACTTGATGATTTTGAGTATTATGAAGACCGTGAAAAAGCTATTCGGGACAAGAAATCAAGGCTTCATGCTAAACAGCAGCCATTACCACGTGTTGGGGCTCAGATCGATTCAAAGAAATCCGAGGAGCATTTGCGTCAATCAGATGGAAAAGTGGAAAATTCTAGTGATTTAAAGATGACTGATCATGGTACCCAAGTGCACACATTAGATAACCAGAAGTCCCTTTATTGAAGTCTAAGAATATAGAATTTGTATTTGATATGCTGTGATGTGTGTATGCAGGTTCCATGAATTAGTAGAGTTTGATGAAGGAAAGCGAAGTTGTCATACCTATAAATTACCCATTATCCGAAAGCATGAACAAGTGTCATACCTAAAAATAATGCAAGTAAAGTAAACAGCCAAAGCTCTAATAAGTGCTTGAAGCATAGGACTACCTGAAGCACCGAGATTCCTAACTCTGTAGAACCTGGTCGCCTTAATCTCCAGCTTAAAGCTTCAGCCGCTCCAGCTCAACCCTTCAACTGCTCAACGCTTCGGCTGGCTCGGTACCCTTCAGCTGCTCAACGCTTCAACTGGGTCGGTACTCAGCTAGAGGTTGTATTCACGAACTGCAGGCAGAACTGCCTTGAATGCGTGTAGATATGCTGGCTCGGTGCTGCAGGAATTATCACTGGATGATATATTTTGCAGTAACGATAAGTCTTTAACTCTACGTTGAGACTCAGGCTCAGTACTCAGCTGGAGGTTGTATTCATGAACTGCAGGCAGGGATACGCCGGCTCGGTACTGCAGGAAGGGATCCTCTGCAGGCAGGGATACGCCGGCTCGGTTCTGCAAAATGCAATGCAAGTTGGAGATTTAAGTTTGCTCTCTCGTAATTTCCAATTTTGCTCCTCTCTCTCGTAAATCCAATCCAAGAGCGCGTGAATCCAATTCCGATTTAAGTTTGCTCTCTCGTAATTTCCAATTTTGCTCCTCTCTCTCGTAAATCCAATCCAATTTTGCTCCTCTCTCTAATTGTAGGGACGATCACAACTTTCCAAAACAAAGTATATGCGTATCCATCCACAATTTTGGGGAATCCACAGTGTGTTGCTTACTTCACACCAGTGATAGATATATTTAGAATGTTCATTCGATCTCTGAATCCAACCCTGCTTCTGATTGTTCCCTGCGTTCAAATGCTCATTCCCACTGAACTCCCTTTGCATTAACGCTGGCAATCACAACCCCAACCACTGAAATAAATGAAACGACGATTATCGAGGCTGGGGAGATGCTGGACGACGGCGGAGAGATCGTAGGGATCGCAGGAGGATGTGACGTGGATCCTACTCCATGTGGATGCGTGCTGGATGGAGAATGCAGCATGTAGAAGCATGTGGATGGATGCCATGATGCACGGGATGGACTATTATGCACAGGATGCCATGATGCACGGGATGCCAACCGGCGCCGGGACCTGCCGGAGTAAGTACACTCGTGAGGGAAGATTGCTCCCGAGTTAGCCTACTCCTTTCAGTAGCTGGTGCCGGTGGATACCATGAACGTCGAAACCTCATGTCATGGATGGGTATGGATGGATGCTGTTGGGTTTGGGCACCAGACAGGCTCGCATTAAATGCAAGGCTCGCCCTCTACTCATGCAGATCTTTGCAAGTTGGATTTGACTAGGACATAGTAGTAGACATGTCAGGTGGGGCAGAAGACAACTTCGACAGCGACAACCGGTGGTGTGAGGAAACGGTTTTGTAGAAAGCGGATTGGACAAAACGGGGCGTTTTGGTTAGCCCATATCCCACTCCGTAAATTTGGCTCCTCTGTGCGGCCGCTGTATACAGCAACCACAAGAACTCGAAGGATATTACACAGAGATTTGGGTTTTAACAAGAGCAGAGCCAGCCCACCCAGCGCAGCAAGACGAGTTTGCCCGAGATTCCGTTTCCTTGGACTGGATGTGGTGTGCTTTATTATAGCCAGCCAGCCAGAGTCGATTGAATGATAACCTCTACTGATTACTGAAAGACACGTAACTCGTACCTTCTTTCTCTCTTTATGTCTGGTATGCGAGGTTTCTCCTGTTTCGAGTATGCTTGCTTTCAGACCACACACTGTTTCAATGGATGGACTTTGCAAGAAGGGTAAGGTAGAGCCTGCAATTCGGGTTCTGGATGAGATGACTGCACAAGGATGCCCTCCTAATTTGATCACATATCATACAGTGTTGAGAGGCCTCTGTAACCAAGGCAATCTGGAGCAAGCTTTGGAGGTTTTCAATAAAATGTCGCAGAATGGTTTGGTTCCGAACGTCTTTACCTATACTATGTTAATTGATGCAGTCTGCAAAGAATGTGGCGTGGACGAGGCCATGAAGCATCTTGGATGAGATGATAAGGGTGCCTTGCGTTCCTAATGTAGTGACATATAACGCTCTCGTAGGTGGTTTGTGCAGAGAGGGCAGATTAGATAAAGCATAAAAGTTTCTCAATGATTTGCCATTGAAAGGGTGCCAACCCAATCTGGTTATTCATAATACTCTGCTCCAGGGTTTCTGCAATGCAGGGAGGCGGGAGGATGCCGGGAATCTTTTAGCTGACATGCATAATAGGGGCTGTGCTCCAGATGATGTCACTTTCAATATTCTACTCCTTCTCTGTCTCAAGCAGTACAACCCAATATTCCATGCATTATGCAAAGAGGGAAGATTAGATCTAGCAGTTGAGTATCTATTTCAGATGGTTTCTAGAGGGTCATTTCCTAGCATACTGATCTATAATACTCTGCTGACACTTCTCTGCAGGAATGGGAGAGTACATCAAGCAGTGCATATCCTTCACGAGTTAGATCCTACAGGTTGTCATCCTCTACAGGTTCTAGTCACTTATAATATAGTGATTGATGGGCTCTCCAAGAACGGTGATACGATCAAGGCAGAGGAACTGCTGGCTGAGATGATTACAAGGGGTCTCACTCGCGATGTTGTTAGTTATTCTTCATTGATGGGAGGTTTATGCCGGCAAGGCATGATACACGATGCACTGGAGCCGTTGGACCAGATAGAAAAAGGAAACTGTAGACCCAATGTGGTTACATACAACACACTGATTCTTGGACTCTGTAAAGCCCACAGGACAGACCTAGCTATCGATGTTTTGGATGATATGATTACAAAAGGATGCAAGCCCAATGAGACAAGCTACATTCTACAAAAGGTATGGCCTTTGAAGGACATATAATCCAGTCTTTGGAGGTCCTCTGTGGCTGCGAGAGGTGTTGTCACCAATGATTGTTCTGAGAACTTAATTACGCTATTTAAGATAGAAAGATTTGTGAGATCACAGAGACCTCTGACTGTGGGTTCTAAATGAAGGGTAAATGAAGGAGTGCATATGTGAGATTGTATGAGAGGCCCATGCTAATTGAGGACAACTTTTAATGTTTTTCAGTAGTTTTGCCAGTTTTTGGCTTGGGACTTCAACATCACTTGCAATCAATCTGCACAATGCTTTGGATTCTTTCATGATAAATGTATTCAGATCTATAATTCCCCTGACAGAAGGCTATATTAGCAGTTACATCCATGTTTCAGGTGAAAATAAGTTACTATCAATAGCAAGCATTAGATGAGAGTTAGGGGTGAAATCCTTTAATAATCTGTGGATGAAGTCATTGAAGGGCGATTTATTTTCAATGAATTCTCTGATGAAAGCTCTTATTCTGGCAGGTAGAAGTTAGGACTACTATTCAGGAGCAATCTAGCAGTTCGTCTAAAGCTGTTAAGCTCTCTCAGTATTATTTGGGGAAGCAATGCCATATGGTCCTACAGCTTTCTGTATTTGGGCTGCTAACAGAGATATGGTCCATGCATGTATTATTGGACTGCTGAGCCACTTTATGTATATTTGTAAATCCCAATCAGGCTAGACAAGTAGAAGATGCTCCCATTCCAGAGATCTAATTGCATTGTCTATGAGCCTACAGAAACTTCTTTATGTATATGCTCATTTGCTGTAACATGAGAATGGACTACAATATTGACCAAGATTTTCTGCAATCCAGGTCTCCCTGTGTACTAAATCGATTTTGACAGATCTTAGTCTGTGGCCTTTGGAGTAAAAGCAATTTACTAAATGTCGGATAGAAACAGGTTGGCAGATTACTTTAGTACTATATATTGTGCAGCTCGTATATGGCAACACTTAGGTTTATGAGGATTAGAGAATATGAAATCGTCTTTTAGGTATTTTTTTCTTTACCTATCGTAATCCAAGGGCCAGTAATGGTGTAATAGTGGTGACAATATAAAGAATTAGCTTGTAGCTATGCCACATTAACACTATATAACTGCAAGGAAGGGTAGAATAGCTACTGTACATTTAGTTGTTGTGGTAATTACAGAATATGAAACTATTTTTAGGTAGTTTTGCCTTGCATATTGGAAGCCAGGCGCTAGTGATTCTGCGATAGTGGGGGGCTATCAAAGGATTTGGTTGTAGCTCTGTCCACTGAAATCATAGAACTGCAAGGGAGAATACAATAGCTACTGCAACATTTTGGTTTTATGAGGAATACAGAGTGACAGTTGAAACTGTCTTATAGGTATTTTTTCTCTACACATTAGAAACCAGGGTCTAGTAAGTGGTGCCGATACAAAAGGATTGTTGTTGCCTTTTCTTTTGGAATAAAATGCTGTTTCTTTCTATTGATATATACAAAATGGTACATGCATTTTATAGCCAAAAAAAAGAGGGCTGTGTTAACAGCTACCACGAGCTAATGCTGATAGGCCTACAAACCTATCCAAGCATACTTTGCTACGTGGGGCATAAAAAATAAAGTCTTTTAGAGCCACCACTCCCAAGATAGACGAACATGAATTAGCAAAGCAAGTAGGCCAGCTGGCCAAACTGAGATGTCATAGACTCATATCAAACAACTACTAGATTCATGCCTGCATCAGGAGGGGGTCTTTGTCCTCAAGGGGTGGCCACCATTGATCGACTTTGGACTCCAGATTGGCCACAAACAAGATCCCATCTATTGTTGTTTTGCTTGGCTCTTGAAGTCGCTCTAGTGTAGAGATGGCCAAAGAGATGATCTTAAACTTGTCAAATCAAGGAATCTATGGGGTATAGGGGAGATGGTAGCTTTTTCTCTGTTTTGGGTGTCCATGAACAACTTGACTTACCCTGTGTTAAGGATGACGGTCACTAGAAGCTCTAGAGTGGACCAATGACAGATCATTAGGGGGTAATCCACTCAATGTACATGGTGCATTGGTCTTGTTGTTTCACAACCAAGCATCCAAATGATTGCAAGGTAAATCTGCTGCTAATCTGACAAAACTATGGGATCTCCAACCCAACATGTCACTTCTGGAAGGAAATCCCAGGATTTCCTTAATATTAACCAGCAGTTGCTAGTTTTCACAAGCACTAGTCAGGTTGGAAGAAGTAGGAAAGAGATCTTTCAGACTGAGTGCCTTGAACATGTTAGAAGAGTTGTGGAATATCACCCTTCCTAGTTCGCAAAATCTTGGTTAAAATCTTGCAAGTTCAAAGAGGTTAGATAACAATCTTCAACCATTCCTAGCTGAGATCCTTTGAGGGTGCCCTTGCCTTAACTTTGCTTGATGAAACAACTCAAAACACAAAGAGGTCAAGACAATCTAAATGATTAGGATTCAATCAAACAAGTTAGACTTATGCATGGATAAGAAATTAAATCTGATACAATTCATATCTAAACAAACTTCCTATCTAATCAAAGAAGCATTAACAATCTATGACTAACAACATGCATAAAATAAGATGAAATTATACCTCAGATGTTATAGCTATTCACCAAGTGCACCATGGAAAGCATAGATCAGAAATCCATCAACGCAATCAAGTGAAAGAGCATTTGCACACAAGAATTTTTCAGAAATTACTAAAACATTCTCACTCCAAAACTTCAACACTTTACAATGGTCGAGATCTCTTCCTTTTATAGAACAAGGAGATCCTCAATACAATGGAAAAAGTACCATGGGTAAACAAAACCATGGGAAAATACAAGATGTTGTTTTACAAAACCATGGGCTCAACTAAAGTGGTGCACCCCACTTGGCTAAGTTGGCCTTCTCAAAATCGCTCCTCTCATTTGTGGGCCTCCAAAGTGCTAAAGTAGATGCCAAATGGGATGAAATTGAAGGCCCCACAATGCTTAATAGTTGAAGTGGATTTCCAAGTCAAATTGTGACTGATGTGGAGCAAGAGATGCACCCCTCTTCAACAAGTGCACCCCCCTAAAATTCTAGCTTTTGATTTGGTTGAGAAAAATGCCAAAAGGGGGTCTAGATGCCATGCAGGTGATGGATAGATGCCTCATCATGTAGCTGAATCGTTGAAGTGGAAGAATGTGGTCCATTGCTGAAGATCTCAGCGAAGCAAATCGCCAACCTTGGACAAGTGCACCCCCCTTCAAGCTAATTTGCTCATGTGGGCCATCAAAATGTGTCAAGTTATCATCCATCGGCCCAAGGGATGTCCAAGCAATGTCTTAGGAGGACCCACAATGCCAAATTCTCAAATTATTATATTATGTAATAGCTTAATTATTCACTCAGCTAGACTTAGGCTTTTTTTAAATGAGACTTTAGAAAATTGATTAAATAATGCCTATTGATCTAAAAATGATGACACCATGTGAAATTTGATGGGGAAATGCCTTTGATGATGCTCAATTAACCACTAAAGATCATATCAATCAAAACCATAGCTGAAATCCCTGATCCAACTAATTAAATCTGGACTTAGGCATTTTTAATTGAACTTTAGGAAAAGTCTAATTAATTACCCATTAGTCCAAACATTCATGAAACCAAGGATGGAAGAATCCAATTTGCTTTCAAATTAATGTAATAGTTAAATGATGATAACATAAGTCTATATGCTCTACTATCTGTTCTAGCTGACTAAGTCAAATTACTGTTTTGGTGAAGTCAACTATTGAAAAAGTCAAATTTGGTCAAACTTTACCAAAGAAGCTATGGACCTCTGAATATCTCTAGAAGGAGGAGTTTTCTATCACTAATGGTTTGAATTGATGAAGTATTAAAGTCAAAATTACCTACAATTGATTGCCTACATGACTCACCATATAGCCTAACCCACATATTACGCTGCATAAGTTTCACAAGGATTATAGCGGTTAATGTTTTAAGACTACATCAAAACTATGTCAGCATCAAAGTATTTACAAGGATTACTTTTTCTCGGATGGAGTGGATGGATAGTCCAAAGGTTGGTCAAGTGAATTGGCCTTGGTTGATTGAATGACTCAAGATGTGGGAGACACAAATCCTTTGCGATCTTCATCACTAGTGCAAACAATAGGGATGTGTCTTAACATGGATTTGTGTTATGAGGTATTCCCCCTTCGAACTTAGAAATTAGACTCGTACTTATTCTTTTCTTTTTTCTTTATCTACTCCCACTTCTTCTTGGAATTTTCATCTCGTACTTTTGGATTAGGATACCTTAGCCTTGATTTTTATTAAGGCATATGCAAGTAAAGCTTGCAAGCTTTTCTTTTTTTTCTTCTTTTGATTGCTTGATTTTGCAATTTTCTTGGTCACCTTCGATTTCTTTTGGATATGGTGTAGATTTTTCTTTTACACCAACTTCTGGTACAGGTAGTCTTAGACTAAGTGCTTTTCTTCAAATGCCATTTTTTAGGCATTATAAGGGAACAACCTTCTTGTTTCAGATCTAAGGGGAAACATTACTCAATGGTTGCTCTTCATGTTTAACAATATTTGGCCTTAGGAAACATACATGGGAACCTTCTGAAACATTGTAGTATTCACCACATCACAAGTGGGCCCAAGACATAGGGAAGACATGGAGGCATTCATGGTGAAGGAGACACAGAGGGGGAAATCAAAAGTCACATCAGCCTTAATCCAAAGAGATTACAATGCAAGGTGGAATGATATGAATAAGATGGAAAGGTCAAATATGGGGCTAGAGAAGAGGGGTAATCCTTGTGAATACCAAGAGTTGTTTTGGTTGTTGATGTATATACAAAACAAAATTCTCCTATCCTTATTAGCCCATGCTAAATACCACTAGCTATACTCATCAAAACACTCAATTTTAGTGTAACATGAGACATGGTGAAGTACAACACTAATACAAAGCATAATTATAATGAATCTTCAAGAATGGCATGGAAACACATCATGGAATGATATGGCATCATCTCTTAGCATTCCCAACACTGATATATTTTCTGGTTACACAAGTATGGAATGCTGAAGCTGGCTGAAAACAAAAATAAGCACTAGTATGCACATACAATATATGGTATAACATATGGCTCAATGGGGACGAGTATTCTAAGGTAATTAATGCTTGAAAACCTCATAATCTCAGGTATAGAAAAATAAACAAATGTGCACGTACAACACATAAGTATACCCTACCTACATACTATTATTAGTGATTTTATTTAAAAATGGTATATGAGCAAAATCTAAATTAACAACATGAAAATGTGTCAAAATGTTTAAATTAAGATGAAATTCATAAGTAAAAGCTTCAAATTTTTCTAGGTCTAAGTGATCCTAAACTATCTAGAGCAAGGAATAAAGGCATTATGTACCACCAAGTATATAATCTTAGATGAAATCTTGGTGTATGGGAATATCAAAACAATAACCATTAGTTGAAGACAAATAATAAGCATTACCATCAGCAAATCCTTCAACTAAGAAAGGACCCACCCAAATATTATAAAAATGTTTGGCCATGTACTTTTAAGATTGATTCCAAATCATAACAGGATCTTGATAGGTTAATTGCATTTGATTGATAGATTCATCACTACATCTTTTTTCTTGAAACTTATCCAACTCAATATCTAGATGAGTGTCAATTTTAGTAGGGTTCTTCATTTTTTCTTTCACTCTAACTTGGGATACTCCCAGATTGTGGATTGTCATCGAAAATGATAGGAATTTCCCCAATAATGATTTATTTGGGGTATAGCAGATTCACCCCCTTTTCTTCATTCTCGTTTGACATTCAAGGATTCCCCATGATGATCCTTTCAGGTTATTCACTAGGGAGAAACATATCTCATATGAGGTCATTTGGTGCTATAAACTTCTCATCCCCATTTACAAGCCAAACGTTCTCAGTTGAGACATCCTTATGGCTTGTTGAACCCTTCTCATGGATGGTTAAAGGTGCAACCTGCATGGGTTCTTTACCCTTGACTTTCTCTTCCTTGGATTGGGTAGGTTCAATAAAATCTTCTTCAGGGGGAAATTGGATATCGTTAACCATGCACAAACTTTCCACTTCATAAAAAATATAGTCATAAACTTTACTAGGCCCATTAGTAGGCTCTTCCAAATGGATTTTGAAGAATGGTTCTCAATAGATCCAAACCATTTTCCCATCATAATTGGGAATATAGACATATGATAGATACATTTGTAAATGACGTCCTAATCCCGCAACCCACTTTATTGATAACAACATGCCATATGTGGGTGGTAGATCTATCAACTACATCCATTAGGGTTGATATATCAACACAAGTAGATAGATCACCCCTCAAGTTCTTGATAAGGACATGGAATTTGATTTCTTTCAGGTTTATCCCACATACATTTATGTATGGATGAGATATTTCTAGACCTAAATATATCATGACACGAAGGGGCATAACACTAGTGGCTGCTCCAGAATCTAATATACAATTATGTAGGAACATTCCTTTCACAACTAAGATGACATAGAAATGCCTGTGACCCCCATTTTTCTTTTAATAAATAAAGCTTTGTAGAATAATTGGAGGGTATTTTTTCAACTCTTCCTTCATACTCTATTGGCAAAGTTTTTCATGCTTTACAAATTTATCCTTCTTGTTTAGTCACATCCTTTAAATAAGACAATCTCTTCTTGTTTGATTGTTTGGATTCTCTAGTTTTAATTTTAGTGAGGTAATCATGCATGCATAAGAATTACAATATTCTTATTTTTCATGAGTAATGCTAATTCTTTTTGAGGGTTTACGTACATGATAATTTACTAACTTGTAGTGATTTATGAGAATTATAGAGGAACTCTATTAGAACAACACAAAACTGATAGAATTTACATTAATCTCATGATGAACTAAATAAGATTTATATAAAAACTTATAAAGGATAGAGTTTCTTTGAAAGTTTCTACAATCCAAGAACAATGAAGTCTACAATTGTACACTTATTTGAGGAGCTTCGTATGAGAAACTTTAAATCAACATATGTATAATTTTATCAAATTATTATGTTATACAATGGTTTACATTATCTCATAAATAAATTTAATTTCTTAATGTAGTTGGCCACATTGTGCCATCATATGAACTTTAATGCATGGAAACACACAAGCCCATATTAACACCATGACTATGAAGGGAAATTCACTAGTTGTTGGGAACGTAATTAGATTCAATACAACTCTTCATATCATACTATATCAAGGATATGGAGATGAGATAAAATTGCCTCCATCCTCCTTTGACAAACTATCCACTTAAGAAACTTTAAATAAAGGTCTTGTGTTTTTTTAATTATCTATAGGTAATGGAGAAGTAATGATAGGATTCTCGTAATATAAAACAACTCATTAAAGAATTCTAAATTTTTTTTGAATAAAAGGCCTTGTTGAGATTCCTCCACAAGTTTGAAAACATTTGATTCCCAACAATAGTTGGAGTGCCTGGATAAGGGGAAGGTATGTGGGACTGCCAAAATGAATTAAATATGAAAAATTGTAGCTTAAGGTTCTGTAAATTTTGATGTACCTAATGTCCTCAAGGTGACATTGCATTAGCATGTAATAATTCTAGAAGGTAATATAATGCAACTTAAAGATTATAATTTGAGTAGTTTAAGTTTTCCCTTAATTACTTGCACGAGAGTTGTCACAAGTAATGGTTGACGAAATCCATGTTAGGTGACACAAATGTTAGTCATAAGATATTAGTGTAGTTTTAGTATTGGTTAATGACTTGCTGGTTTTGGATGATACTTATTACAATATTTGAATTGTCATGTATTTTATTATTACAGTATTGTGAGTTAAAATAGAAACTATATTGAGGTTAATCATTTTAGTTGTAATTAACACTTAAGATAAACAATTATGATGGACTTAGTAATAGTTATATAGAACACATGACTATAAATTATATATAGGTTTATGTGGATGTATGATTCATCATAAGTTAGAAAAATAACTGCATTATAAATCAAATACATTTTCTCACACATAGTACAATAAAAAACACTAAATTTGAATCAATGCATTGATTAATCCATTGAATAAGATTTGTTACAATTCCAGGTCAAATTGATCTTGAAATTCATCTAATTCAACATCTAGTCTCAAATATCCAAATTTTTATCCAACCCTTTTGAATTGTGGCAAGGATTTTCCAAAAGAACATCTACAACATCTAAAGGG
>LPNX010461385.1:17032-65868 GCA_001517045.1 Pseudotsuga menziesii
TAGATTGAAGATTATTTATATGTATATCTATAGATAAAATGAATTATTACATTAGTGGGAGAGTACAATCTCCAAACATGAGAACTAATTCATTTTAGGAAACAACCTGATCCACAAGTAACAATCTGTTGGTTATAGGAACTGGCTTGCATCGACCTTGATTTGTGCAAGCACCAAGTCATGCACTTCAGGCACCAACCTAAACAAATGTCTGTCTTACTGTGCAAACTACGACTCGTAGCAATTCGGAACCAACACATGGTAGACTGGAATCTCCAATTTGTTTCTTTAGCTACAACCGAATGGAAGCATTGACTCCCAAATTATATTTACCATCTAAGACCAGAAGGAGGATCCAACCCCCTAATTATATTTATTAGTTGCAACTATAAGGAGGCTCCAACCCCCTGAATTTGTTTTACCAATTGCGACTATAAGGAAGCTAAAAATCCTTATTCCTTGCCTCTCCCTTCCTCCCTTAGAATTTTTACCAACACCTACGAGAAGGAAGCTTTGAATCCCTTGTCCTTGCCCCATATTTCCTCCCTTATAAGAAATAAGTGTGTATCAAATCTGGAATATACAAATTACCTTATCTTCGATGTGCGTCTTCAACAAACTACAACTGTTGTAAATATTTTGGTTTACATCTAGTCTTTGATTATATGTGTCAAGAAAACCATTTTCCTTATGCAATCAAGGTCTCACACATTCTTCATATATATGCAAATACTGAACTACTTCCATGATCTATGATCTGTGTTCAAGTATCTGTGCATTTACATACTCAATCGCTTCTACGATTTTGCGATCTGCGTCATTTACTGAGTAAAACTTTCTCACATCCTGATTTCGAGTATCGTTCAAATTTGTGCTCTTCTTGTTGTTCATATTTTGCTTATCTGCACAATTCGACTCCGCTGCATAAAAAATATTTCTATGATCAACAAACCATTGATACCCTAAATAATTCTGGAGCTTGCCCAAAACTAATTTCTTCGAGTCTTTATTCTTCATGCTTACTTCAACACCTCCATATATTACTTATTTATACTCTTTCTAACTCAAGAGACGTGTCCACTTGTTGAAGGTCCTTTTACTTGAACAACATGCCCGTTTTTTTACATCTTGACCAAGTTATTATCTGTGTCGGCGTGGCACTTATCACAATTCAACTTTATGGGTTTTGGCACACATATGCCATATTGTTTGTGGTACTTTTACACACAAGTTTGTATCTCATATTATTCTTCATAAGTCCTGTACTAAAGTGGTATTTGCACACATCTTCCATTTTTCATGTTCTTACAAGGTTGTTATATGCACACAAATGACCCATGTTGTAAATTCTTGACATACTTGCACCCATATATATTACTTCAATTTGCATACTTGCACACATACATATTTATTTGTTTTATCAGACACACATGAATTAATATTTCAATCGATGATATTGTGAATCAGAGCAACATTTATCATTACTTTTGATTATGCCATGTGATAGTACATGTTTGACATCAATGGAAATACTATAGTTCAATAATATCCCCCTTTGGCATTGATGCCAACAAACATACCCCCCCCCCCTGAAAATGAGCTCTATTTTAGCAACGTACTCCCCCTATCATTGTAATCCCCCTTTCATTTAAATGTCTCTCTCCCCCTTGACATCAATGGAAAAGGGGCTTACAAAGTTTTCTATATCAAGTGGCAGATGTTTTGGTTGATCGAACTGTTGTTGGAGATTTGTGCAGGGATGCCTTTGTAGTTCCAGATTTTTCTTTCAGTTCACTTTCTTTGGCCAAGATGTCCCATTCCACTTGTTCATCGGGGACCAAATTTAGTTTCTCGAAGCATTCCTTATTGCTTCCTTGATTTCTCCTAGCAACTTTGAAAATGATTCCATAATTTGAATAAATTCTTCTTGTAAAGGTTCAAGTTCGTTATCTCTCTTTGAATTTTCTTCCCTGATATTTCTTACTTCCTGTTGCTAAATTTTGAATTCTTTTATTTTTCTCATATTTTTTACGGCTGATAATATAGTTACACTATCTTGCAGCTTCTTCTATGTTCCTTACGCTATTCATAAATTTTGTTCCAACTCTTTTAATTGTTCATCAACAACAATTTTTCCCCACAGTTGAACACTTTCTTCATAAGGCTCAACACATCTTGGTTCCATGGTTCTAATATTTTCAATTATGATATTGAATTTTTCAAGCTTCCTTTCTCTTTCTTCCCTCATATCTAGAGGTGTCTCGAGCTGTTTTATTTCTAAAAGTTATTCATCCTTAGCCTGTAGATCTTGGATCACTTTTGCTAGCTTCATGACTTTCCCTTCTAGAGATCCATATTCATTAGTTTGAGTTTCTAGAAACATACCATACACTTCCTCCAGTTCTTTCTGTAGCTTTAAGGCTTGTTGTTGGGATTTATCATCTTCCCACTTCAATTGATCACTTATGACTGTTTATTTCGCTACTTCTTGCTTCAACTCTGACACTTTTTGTGTACTCTTTTCTTGTTCTTTCTTCAGTTTGGAGCATTGTTCTTGTAGGAATTCCTTTTCATTATAATTTTTGTACCATTAAGTTGTAGTGACCTCATGTATCCATCTGATTTATTGCATAGTAGATGTATGTAATTCATGTATCTCAGTCACAAACATGTGCGACAGAGTGAGATCAACATGACTTACCATCTTCTGTATTTCTTGAGGAAGATTCAAGGATGCATATGAAAATTTGAAGTGTTTATGTGGTTTTGTCTCTTTTTCTTGTGCAACGTGTGTCTATGAATTACCCAAATGTGCCTCTGAGTATGTTTCCTCAATATTTTTCTTCACTTCCCTGGTCTTTAGTATTAGTTGTTTTATTTCTACAAATTAATTTGTCTTCAGTTTTCAACATGATTTCCTCTTGCATTGTCTTAAGTTCTTCAATTTCATATTTTGTATCCACGCTCTCTGTGGATTCTTCAACTGCATTCCTAGTCTCCACTCTAATTTGTTCCACATCATCCATTGTCAATTTATGAATAGATTTTGGTTTGCTTGTTTTCCTTTTCTTCTTTGAAGATCCTTTTAGATGATTTTCTTCTTTTCTCTTTTCGGCTGGCACAGATCCTTGTTTGAAATAAGTATTTGTATTGGCGGGTTCCTCTTCTATGGATGTTGGCTTGTTTGGATGTTCCTTTGCACAACTTCTTCTTCTTCTGTTAATGGGATTTTCCATTATGTATCCCATTCTTATGATAATTTGCACGATATCATATTTAGAACATAAATACATAGTGGCGAACCATTAGTTCTTAGGGTCTCTTTTGGCTTGTATGTACATATGATGCATTCCAATCTTGAATCACACAAACCATTTGAATTATTCTACTATGTGGGGATGTATGCGTGGATTATTCTTTATAATATGTCTAATTTATTCACCATACATGAAAAAATTGACGTTGTTGTCTACTTGCCTTCACGCAATTGTGGAAAACCACATATTTGTATATCTAGATACTAGGAAGGGTCTTCTATTTCTATCAAAGAATAGGCTCCCTTCTACTTCCTTCCAACCTACAATAGAAATACAAAATAACAACTGGTTTTAGTTAAAAGGGTTACCTTTTCCTTGTGCTTCCATGCAGTCATCGATAAATTCGTTCAATAGGAAAGTTGACTAGTTTATTTGTACTCTTGCGGCACATTTTTCTAAGTCTACAATGATGGTTGCTGATACTCGATCTGGGATAGTCCTTCAAAATATATTGCATGCCAATATTTGGGATGTGAATCTTACTATTTCATTTTTTATTTGTGCAACTAAGAATCCTCCGCTATCTCACTTAGTTCCATATTTTTTGGCCATCTTCTTTTCAAGGGATTTTTACTGACTCTAGTCCATAAGAAGATTTACTTATTCCTCCATGGTAGGTAGCCCTATGATTGTTTCAATCATTTTTACATCAATGGAGACCATCCTGTCCATCTAGAGGCACCCTCCATGCACTTGTGATAACAACAAAGTTTGCACAGACTTTCACTTGTGGGGTTCTTTTAAAGAATGGAATTCCAATAGGTTCAGTATCTTTGTTTTTGACAACCCTTTTACCTAAGTTTGGATGTCCATCAAAATTGGTGCTTTTGGATATGAGATGATTTTCTTGTCCATGTACTTCTCATTAACCAAACCAAGAAACTTCTTAGAGTCGATAGGATCATAATATGAAAATGTAAACTTGTATAGTTGTCTATACAACTCTTCTTCAACTAACATGCCTTTAGAGGCCTTTTTTGTTGGTACATTTGAATCTTCAACATTGGGTAGATTCACTACATATCATCCAATTTTATGGAAGGAATGTAGTCACGAGAAACTTTAGAAGGATTTGATGAAGATGCACCAAGGGTTAGCACAGGTTCTTCTGTCAAATCTACATATGCGTTCTTTGATATGCATAGTCTCTTAGGTGCCATGACTTCCAAGCTTCAACCTCATCCTCACATAGGTTCACTGTAGTAAGATTTAAAAAACCACATATGAGTTTTTGGACTGAAGAAATTCATTCCTTATAAATATCTCCCTGCCTTCTCGCATCATTAATGTACTCCATGCTTTGTGGATTTTACCTAGATTTGATCTATCTTTGAAAACATGAATGTTTAAATTTTCTCGAGATTTGGTTGATTTGGTCCAGATTCAATTGAGTGCTTGTTGTAATTTAAGGTTGATTCCATCCAGTAATTAATTACCACTATGAACACTACTTCACTAATTCATAGTTGCTTCCCTTTCTGTCGCATTATTTTTGCGTGCAAATATTTTACTGCGACTGATTCATATGTTTGGGAATCAGTCTAGAGATGAAGTGTGGATAGATTGATCATCCAAAATTCCCATTCCTTTTCTCATTTGAAGAGACTTGGTCATTTCTAGGATACTATTCTTCCTCCTCTAATATATCATACATTCCTTCCCTTTTTGATCTTTTAAAGCATTTATTTTATAAACAATAGGTTCAAAATCCTCACTTCTCTTATTTTTCCAAAATTTATGAGATTTTACATATTTTTTCTTTGTGTCTAATTTTATTACACTTGTAACATATTATGATTTTACAAGTCTTTCCAGTATGTTGAGTCCTTGCGCATTTCCAACATAGAGTAACTTTGCACAATTCCTTTTGTTTCTCAATGCATACTTCTTTCTTGTCGATGCCATCCTTATATCCTACAACAAACCTGTTAGGGGGTGAATGCTGCTTGCTTAGGATTTCATTTAACACTATTGTACTTTTAGAAAACCTATCATTTTTCTTAAGTTGAGTTTTCAATCTTTCAATTTCTTGCTCCTTTTCCCACAAACACTTCTTTTGTTCATCAAACAATTTCTTGTCTTCATAATTTTTTTCTTCGAGAATTACAATCTCAAGTTGTTCAGCTCGAAATTGGTATTGATGTTCATTGATTACTTTGTAGGTTTAATCACTTTGCTTCTGAATATTTTGGAGTCGATGTTTTAATGACAAGATCTCTTCATTTGATCTAGCAACATCTTTCTTCTTCTCTTGCTTAGAGTCTTCCAATTTCTTCCTTAGAAGTGTGATTTATTTGGATAGTTTTTGATTTTTTGTTGTTGCTTGTTCTAGTTTTCCTTCCATAGCATCAATCTTAAGTTTCTCAGATTGTCAATTTTTTTCCATCTCCTTATTTGGTTGGTGAAAAAAGCTACTGATGTCTTTTATTCTTCTTCTTTTATTTTTAGTGTCTGCATAATATTGGTCGCAACTCTCTTAACATTTCCTATGGGTTTTATTTGAGTGCGAATGATATTTATTTCTTCTACGATCAAAGGATTTTCTACACTGCCATTTTCTTATAACCATGACACTTCCCTTTTATCCATAACTGCACTAGATCTATATTCTAGATGTTAATCTGTCATTGAAGCTACCCGCTCTGATACCAATTTTTGGATATATATTATACCAAGAGAGGGGGTGAATTAATATAAAGCGCATATATCAACTTATTTCACAATTAAACAATTTTCACTATTTAAACTTTTCAGCTGAAACAAACACAATTGCGCACAAATACTGAAGAATAATTATATGTATATCTATAGATAAAATGAATTATTACATCAATGGGAGAGTACAGTCTCCAAACATGAACACCAAATCATTTTAGGAAACAAATCGATCCACAAGTAACAATCTATTGGTTATAGGCACTGGCCTGCAATGACCTTGATCTGCATGAGCACCAACTCATGAAATTCAGGCACCAACTTGAATAAATGTCTGTATTACTACGCAAATTGTGACTCATAGAAATCAGGCAACAACCTAAAACAGGTTGCAATCTCCAATTTGTTTCTTCATCTACAACTCAATGGATGCACCCACTCCCAAATTAGATTTACCAGCTCTGACTGGAAGGAGGATCCAACCTGCTAATTATATATACCAGCTCCAACCCCCTGAATTTGTTTTACTAGATGTGACTGGAAGGAATCTACAACTCCTTGTTCCTTTCCCCATCCTTCCTTCCTTAGAATTTTTACTAGCACCTACTAGAAGGAAGATCTGACTCCCTTGTCCTTTCCCCATATTTCCTCCCTTAGAAGAAATAAGTGTGTATTAAATATATGGAATATAAAAATTACCTTATCTTCGATGTGCGTCTTCACCAAAATGCAACTGCTGTAAATATTTCGGTATGTGTCTAGTATTTGATTATCTGCATCAAGATATTCAGTTTCCTTATGCGATCAATCTCTCACACATTCTTCAGATATCTACAAATGATTACTTACTTCCACAATCTATGATCTGCATTCATATATCTATACATATACATACTCGGTCACTTTTGCATTTCTACAGTCTGCATCATTTACTGAGTAAAAATTTTGCACATCCTGATTCCAGGTATCCTTATACTTTGATCTCTTCTTGTTGTCATCCTCCGCTGATCTACACAATTTGGATCCGCTACATAAAAACTCTTTCTGTGATCAATGAGCCATTGATACCCCAAAGAATTATGGAGCTTGCACAAAACTAATTATATTCAAGTCTTCGTTCTTCATGCTTACTTAAACACTTCTATCTCTTGCTTATTTACACTCTTTCTAACTCAATATATGTTTCCACTTGTTGAAGTCCCTTTTACTTGAATAACACCCCCACTTGTTTGCATCTTGATCAAGTTATTATCTGAGTCGATGAGCCACTTATCACAATTCAACTTTGTGGGTTTTAGCGCACATATGCCATATTCTTTGTGGTTCTTTTACACACAAGTTTGTATCTCATGTTCTTCTTCATAAGTCCCATACCAAAGTGATATTTGCACACATCTTCCATTTATCATGTTCTTCTTACAAGGTTGTATGTGTGCACAAATGACCCATGTTGTAAATTCTTTGCATACTTACACCCATATATATTACTTCGATTCACATACTTGCACATATACATATTTTTTTATCAACACACAGTAATTAGACACACAAGAGTTAACATTTTAATCCATGACATTGTGAATCAGAGCAACATTTATCATTACTTTTGATTATGCCATGTGACAATACAAGTTTGACATCAATGACAATACTACAATTCACCAATTGAGATATGAGGAAATAAATGATTAGTCAAATTGACTGCCCTCTTCGTCTAAGTACAGTTATTCCTCTATCTCCCCAACTACATCTTATTCTCCTCACTATAGAATGGGTTCCCTTTATTTGATGTCTCATCGACTGTTTTTAGCATCAATAAAGGATCCTTCTAAATGCCATTGGACTGAAGTCGCTTAAGTGACCTATTTAAGAGTTGCTTAAGTGATGTTGCTAACTTCTTCCCAAAATCAATTACTTCTAATAAAGCGTAGACCCAAACACCACTGTAATGTTTAAAAAGTGACATGTGTAAAGTAGATGTAATGTTGGTCACACATCCAAAAGAGATGTTTCCAAAGTGGAGTAAACGTCAACAGAACGTTCAAAAAGAGACATCCAAATTTTTTATTGAGAAAAAGTGGACGATCCATCGTACTAATGTCGAGTATACTCTGATTAATTGATGTTGGATTTGTGGTACCGACGTTCAACCCACATTATTCAAAAATCGTTGGAACATTCAAAAAGAGTGTTCATATTGTAGACGTAATGTAAGCTAAATGTCTGAAAAGAGACATTTGAAAAGTAGACATAATTTCAGCTATAAAAGTCCAAAAAAACATGTCTAGAATTGCATTGAGGAAAAAATGTGGAAAATATGTCAAACTAACATCAAGTATTCAACACATTATTGACATCATAGTTATTGTACTAACATTCAACCCACACCAATCGAACGTCTCTTAAACATCCAATAATTCATGTTTATAAATGGCTCTAACAAAAAAATCATGGAAGGTTTGTTTGGATTCTTCTCCATTGCTGTAACTTAAAGTTGTCAATCCCAGCCCTAGGTAAACCATGAAATCCCTATGCAAAACCAAAGATCCAATTAAGGCTTGAAGCCAAAATTTTAAAATGTTGACTTGGGATTGGAACTTGCAAAGGGTCCACTTGAACTCGACTTGGCCTTGGATCAGAATGCATAAGAGGAACAAGAAACCATAGAACCTAAAGAGAGAGAGATAACAAGTACATGTGAAGATCCAAGAGAGATAAAGAAGAGCGATCATTCCAACATTTCTACCATAAGATAAAACACTAGCCATAAGAGAAAAGTCCAACTAAATATGTCCGCTCTATACTTCATAACTTTGCATAGGGTTGATGAGAAAACAATAGTACCTCTTCCAAGAAGCTAAGTGCAAAGAAAAGAGTAAAAATGATGTTATCGTGATGACATGTTTAAACACATTCTCTCCTTCATCTATTTATATGTGAGTTAAGGGATGCCATTAATAGTGTCTGGGAGTAAGCCCTTGTAAGCCCTTGGGATGCCCACCCTACTCCATCACAAGCCCATCCTAATACTAGAAGTGATAAGACCAAGGGTTTTGGGGAAATACTTAAGGGAAATAATCATTGTCAAAACAATGTAGGTATATGTTATCAGGAATTCTCAATCAGTGCAGACACTGTTTGTTCCTCTGCAAATGTAAATCACAAATACATAACAAAAAGACACAGCAACATATCCTTCCCTTAAACAATCAAATTAACTAACATGAAATACAATATACCTCAACCTTGGATCTCTTTGTATTCTCTCCAAAAGTCCTTACAATGGTTCAGTACCTGCAACACAGATCATAAGACAAACAAACAAGATGAGAGCATCATGATAAAATGATTATTTATATCAGTGATCAAGGAATATGATAATATCTAATTAAAATCAATTCATCAAATATAGGAAAGGGGAATGTCTTTGTATTAATTATAAAAGAGAAATAAGTACAACAAAAAATCCTTGATGTCGATGGCTTTGATCTCTACAAGAATTTCTACAATCCTCTATAGCTATGAATATCTCTCCAACCATAAGCCTACTCTACTTTGCCTCTGATTTAGACATCAAACTAACAACATAAGGGTGCTTTTTCTGGCTCCCCCCCACTCTAATCATGAAGGCTTCTTTTATAGGCCTAGAACTCATGAGGTGACTTCGAAAATGGATAAAATGTGATCCCTACAGGTGAGGGAATCGAATGCCACCTCTCCCAAATGTGTAGGAATTGATTCCATGGAGGTTTCCACATGGAAGCTTCCAGAACCTTCTTTTTTTTCATATTTTGACCATCGACGCTCCTGGTAGAAATGAAAAAGGTGCTGACCTAAGGTTTTTTCAAAGAAAGAGGGAAACGATGCTTATGGGTCCACTATGAAGAGCACTGCTCGTGCTCCGTGTACAAAGAATAAAGGCGCCGATCTTTCAAGGTATGGAAAAAAGATGACCAAGGTGACTCAAGTCAAGCTTTCTGGGAGGTTGAAAGGAAATGTGAAATTCCCATGCAGGCTGATAAGAAAAGTGGGATTTCTAGGTGCAACGGAATGCCCCCCAAAGTATGAAGCTAGAAGGGAGTGATAGGTGAAATAGTTTGCAAGTTTTTCGTCTGATACAGAAGCAAAGAGAGATAGACTCATAACTAACATAGGGCCAGTAACTGACTTTATCCAAACCAATCATAGCTGTGGACCAATACACTGCAGATCTATGATGATGACCATGTCATGGATACCAATGATGCATTGTAGATCCATGAATAACTACTATAGGAGGTAGGACATAGCTACGGAACATACAAAGTAGATCCATGTCTCTTAACCTCAAATACAAAACACAACCACCAAACATACAATGTGGATCCGTGTCATGACTCTAAATAATCTCCAAACACAACCTGAGCATAGGTAATCATGATGGTGAAGCCTAACCACTCAGGGTCTTCATTCTAATCCCCAATTGATACGATTCTAACCATGTGAATAGATGTCTTGACATCGAACATGGCAGAAACCACTTGATTTCCAGTCATTGATGTCAACTGTTAACAAGTGCGAGAAAAATCACCATTGATGTCAATGATCCCCAAGGTATATTAGTACTTTCCCTCAAGTGAGAATAAATGTGTTGAGGTTGAACACTCGACAGAATATTCCAATCAGAGGTCATTGATGAAAACCTATTGTTGAAAACGAGAAAACCTGCCATTGAGGCATGTAGGATTCAAGGTACTCTTTAGGTTTCTAGGTCTAATTCCTGGATAATGATCTAAAGTCGACAGGAATAGACTTGTCACAGGAGGGCCATGATGATTCCCACATCAGTGACACGAAACTAGGAACAAAATTTGATTTGAAGTAATGTAACTGACTCAGACATGACTGACTTTTAAGGACAAGTAAAGTTATTGATGAGTTATTTTTCTGGGAGAGACAATATATCCTTTAAACAATTTGGTGGCATGACACATGACTTGGCAACATTGACTTGAACGAGAATAGAACCAGTTATAATGCAAGGAATACGACAGAGTATTATTTGAATTGACTCAAAGGAGTCGGGTGACTCACAAAAGTGGATCGACTCGGAGACAAGCTGAAAACCCAATTGTTCAGATATGCAAATGTAGATAGGTGCCATGTTCAAAGGTGGAATGTAGATTATTTCCATAAAAAAAATGAAAACCATTCCCCTTTCCTTTAATTTACCCACCTCGAAAGGCGAGTGCCTTTTTTCATTTTTACGAGTCCAAAGAGGGTAACAAACACTCGTTAAAGCTCATCAAATGACGAGTCCATTCTCATATTTTTCATGAACCTGAGAAAGGAGGGGTTCATTCCCAAATAGGGTCTTTCATCGTTTGGTTTTACGAGTCCAATGAAATCAAACTCATTTGTCATTTCATATTTAGAGAGTATGAAATGACTAATAAGACTCCAAAAGGTCCTTTTTCGTAAATAAGGCTAGTCAGTCTGAAAAGAGATAACCTACCCCTGACTAGTCGGCCGTTCTGATTCTTTTATAAGCGTGAACGTAACAAGTTCTCTTGGAAATATTTTTGTGTTTTGAGGATACTGAAAAGAGCTTAAATATAACTCCCTAACTAGATTCCTTTTTCATAATCCACTTTTAACGAGTCTAAAAAAGCGAAAAAGTAGACTCAATACCTTTCTACTGGTATTTTAACGAGCATGTAAAAAGCGCATAACGACGCTCAGTACTTTTTCATTTTTGCTCTAAGCTCGAAAAAGACTAAAATAGCTTACATCGTAGCCAAAACCCAATGTTGACCTGAAAAAACTCAAAAAACACCATTAAAAGCCATTTTACCAAAACTATATAAAGTAAAAAGTAAAAACCCACTTTCAATGAAATAATTTGGATTTCAATATAAATAAATTATAATGAATTCTTGAAAACTCCAATATTCTATAAATAGAAAGAGTAGGTAAGAAATATTTACCATTGAGAGTTTTGGTAGTTGGATTGGTAGAAAGAGTTTCCACCGGTATTTTCGCAAGAGTTCCTCACTCATTGGTCCTTCATTCTTCGTGGAAGAGGTAAGTGTTTTGATCATTTCTCTTTTATGTTCAAGAAATGTCATTTTATTTCTTTTTCCATGGTTTAATTCATGTTCCTAAAATGATTTTTAAGTTGTTTTAAAGCCAAGATTTAGGGTAGACTGCAATTTTGAAATGGATAGGGTGAATTCGATTGTTTTTAGAAGAGGTCTTTTACCAATTAAGAGGCCAAAATTTTTGGCCATAAGAGTTTTTAGCTGTCAGGAAGAGCACATGACGGTGCTCTGTCAGGGTAGGACAGGCACGCTGTAGGCGCTCTGTCCACAACTGACAGACCATCGACGCCTTGCAAGCCAAATATGGTAGCGCTGTCAGTGATATGTGGGAAAATACCAGCAACGCTGCTGCTCCCTTATGAAGAGAACGAAAAACCCTAATCCATAAAAAAAAGAATCAATTTTATGCTTTTTATCTTGCTTTACAATTTGTTATTCAAATGATTTCCTATTTTCAACCATCATATGATTTCTAATGATGAATTTTGCGTGTTTACAGGTGCCTCATGGTGAGTCGGAAGGAAAGGGAACATGAAGTTCCAGCTAACCAGGCTACCAATGATTCAACCACCATTGAGGCTCTACAAAATTGTGGGCTTCTAAAATACTTTCGGGTACTCGACATGAAAGAACACATCCGATTGCTAGAGTATATCATAGGGATGTGGGATCCTGATCAACAACATTTTGTTGTGGGGGTCCATATCTTACCCATAGAGATTGAGGATATCTATTTTTTGACCAGATTGTCTATGAGGGGAAGCCCTGTAGCTCTATCTGGGGTAGGAGGAGGAGAGACCTCATTGGACGATATTATTGACCAGTACTATGCACTAGGTACAAAGTCTCAATCCAGGAAGCTACGGATCAAGTCCATAGCAGATATCCCCTTGAGGACAGTGGTATACACTATCGACAAGGTGGCGGGAACTAGGTCTTACCATCTTACTACTAGATCGCATATTCTATATTTGCAGTGTATGGATCCCACCATCTTCAACTAGTGTGAGGGCATGTTGGTATGCCTAAAAAATCAGTAAAAAAAATGCAAGAGAGTAACACTGAAGCAATTTGGCTACGGAGCGGTGATAGTGTCTTTTATCTTACAATGGGTGCCTCATCTGAGACCACAGGTGACTATTACCAGGATTGATCCTGAGGATCGCAGGATGGTTGCATGTGTTACAGCCATGCCTTGCCTTGGTGGTGGAGGACCCAAGGTTAGTTACAGATCAGGCTTCTTTCACTGGTTGAGAAACTAGTTACTCATGGTTGAGTATTATGCCTACGAGGGGGTAGATTTCCATGATGATCCAGAGCTTGTCTTACCCGAGGGAGAAGTATGGGATGACCGAGGTAAGAAAAGACATTATCAACTTTAGTTTTCAGTTTTTGTATTTTATTTCATTTTTATTTTGCAATACTGAGATAAGTGAAAATGTTTCCCTGTAGACATTGGATCTGTACGTCTAGTAGGGATGTCACCTATTGGTAGGCGAGTTGGTATTAGAGACATGATGATATATCGCTCCAAAGATGATGAAGAGCTCAGAGATCTCGAGGAGAACCTATAACGTTTGACTGTGGGTGTCCCAGATATGACTACTGATGAGGTACCTAGGCATTATCAGCGCCATACTACAGGTGTTTTTGGACAATTTTCTAGGATACTCCGCAGAGTGGCCCAAGCCATCGCGTGCTACCATGAGCATCACGAGGATTAGTCTGCTTTGATATTCACTTTTTTGTATATGTACTACTGAAAGCTTCGAAGCTTCAGATTTTTCCCTATGTATATGTGTATTCCAACTTTTTACAGTCCCGAACTTTGAGGGCACTGAAAGCTAGAGATGCTTCAGCCCAATTTTGTATCTCGATGCTACAGTTTTTATATATGACAAACTTTTATATTTATAGTTGTGTGTACGACAAATGTGATGTGTGAAATGATTATCTACTTATGTATTTACATGTATGCTATATATATTTCAAATGGAATTTTATGTATGAGTAATATGCCAATCTAAGACATAATTAGCTAGGGAATCTGCCACAACATTTAAATGTCTCGAAATGTGTTGATATGTAACTTGCTCAAAAGACCTCTCTAACAACCTAAATCTTCAGAAAGTATGAAGAAGTAGGGGATTTCGGATGGTGTAGACTCGATTAAGCTACCGAACAGCTAGTTCAGAGTCTAGGTAAACCCTAATTTCCATTACATCATTAGCTAGGGCTTCCGTCAACAATCCAATCACGGCTTGGTATTTCGCCATATTGTTGGTGGAGGGACCTAAAAGAAAACCCTCTGAACTCACCAGCTCACTTGTAGGAGAGTACAGAACCTAGGTTGCTGATGCAAGGTTAAGTGTATATCGATTAGCACCATCAGCAAAACCAGTGAAAGAAGTCATCTATCCATCAAACAAAAGAAATACATAAGTAGGGTTTTATGAAAAACACATTTTAAATCATACAAAAGACACACCTCTCGAAGCTAAGACACACAAAAAACTATAAACAATATTTACAAAGACCCTATGCTAGATGACCTAGTCATAGTATCTTTTAAGGTAGAGCCCATTTTGGGGCTCTCCCAAAGGTATCTCGTCGTAATCAACCAACTCATATGCCCCTTTCTCTAAAACGTGACTGACAATATAAGGCCCATGCCACATAGACTCAAATTCGCTGCCCCCAACTTGTCATGGTTTTGGTCATAAGTTAAGAGAAGTTCTCCTTCATTGAAGGAATGGGGCTGAACAGTCCTGTCATATTGAACTTTCATTCTTCGCTTATGTGCCTCATTAGCTAAGGAAACATCGCGTCGAGTTTCATCAAGTTTGTTTAGATACATGAATCTTTCTTCGTCTATAGTAGTGTTGGGCAATAGTTCCACCAAGTTTTAAAGAAGGGATCTGTTGGAGTAGGGTCCCGCAGCTACAGAAGAAGCTGCTAGTTTTGGCGGAGAGATAAGTTTTGGTGAAAAGAAGATAAGACGGAGCTACGACACCGTAGCACGGTTCCAGCTGCAGAGCAGAGCCGGAAACCATGAATTTTTGAGATACGAAAGTCAAAGAAAGGCAACGGTACCTGAGCGGCCGAGAAGGGAGAGCTCACCCACTGCATTGAAGGCAGCGGCGGAAGACAGGAGGGCTCAGCGACCCTCATAAAGAAGAAGGAGCAACGAGGATCAAGCATTGAAGACGAAGGACAGAAAAGAGAAGTAGTGCATAGTACCCATGGTCAGTGCCGGGAAGGATGGAAGACTGCAGAGAGCTGTGGTGTGACGGGAAGCGTCTACCTCAAGGACAGAGAGGACCGAATGTCACTAATTAGGGTTTGGGTTACTGTTGGGACAGTCCCACAGTGTTGTAAATGCAATACCTTCGGGCTGCTTATAAAATAATGTAATTTTGTATTGAAAAAGGTTAGCTAGTTGGTTGGGTAGATAGTTAGACAGTAGTGGTTGAAATAGGTAATAAGGATAAGTAGACTGTTGTAAAAGCCGAGCTCTGGTTCTGGACTTAGCTGTAGCAATATTACAGAAACCAGCAGCTGGCTTATAGAGTATGCATGTAACGATCCGCAGGGATCGATTGATAGGGAAGAGTATGTTGTAAGAGCGACAACATAAAGGTAGAGAAGAAGATCTAAGAGAGAGGATCTTGAGCTGCATGTGAGGTGCAGCATAACTGTGTTTGCTTTCCCTTAAGCTATAATAGAGAAAACACAGTTCTGTGGACGTAACTTCCATCCTAGAGGTGAACCACGTTAAAATATGTGTTATGCGACTGGTTTATGTGTTATGTTTACTTATGCATTGCTCAGTTATTTCATGGACTTTGTTTGCAGTTTAATGGATGGATGTATTAATTAGTTCACCATAGCACAGAAGGATAATCATAAGTTAAAAGCCTTTGGCATGTTGTATGTGTTTCATTTATGTTTGCGTAAACAGCTACTGGTTGCAGTATTGAATAGCTTTGTATGTTAAGTCTTGCATGTCGACACGAGCAACGCTAAGTGCGCTAAACCACGGAGGTAGGATATCATAGAGAGGTGATACCGCACCGGCAGAGAAGCTGCGGTGCGCGATATCGCAGGTTGAGGACTTCGCGTTGGGCAGGAGCTGCGTGTCGCACGGTGCGCGACGTTGCGGTAAGGCTGGAGATATCGCAAGTCAAGGGAAGTGCACATCATATATAAGGACCACACGGTGGTGTAAAGGAACATCTCGCGGCTAGAAGAGCTGCGCAACAACGGGATCGCACGACGCGAGCAAGAGGTCGCGCGATGCACAGACACAGAGGGAGATCTTGCAGCCAGAAGAGCTGCGAGCTGTAAGTAGGATTGCGACAGAACCTGGTCCAAGACGCTTGAGTCCTTGGCCAACCCATTAGAATCATTTCGGGTGAGACTTCAGGCCGTTGTACGGTCAGTCGCCGAAAGGGCCAGTGAGCTAGGGGTGTTGTTGGTTGATTATAGTAAACCCGGGTCTGCCCATGCAATCAACAAATGGTTCCGTTTCCAGTTTAAATGACTGGGAGTTAATGTTCTGTTGGAATCCTACCAGAGAAGAGTTTCACCAGTGGCTGGATTTAGACTTAAGGGAGTTTTCCAAGAAAGAAAATCGAAGCCCTAAACTGAGCACAGAGGCCTGGTTAGAAAAGCATATCGCTTCAGATATACATGCTATATTTTTTGCAACCTATGGAAACGAGCTTTTCAACTGGTTATCCAAGTTGACAGATAGGAACACATTCAAGAAGAAAAGAAACATTGTCTGGACACTGGAGTTGATTCAGACCGTGCAGAACCTTGACAATCCGATTACGAGAGTAGTGGACTTCTGGCTTACCAGTGTGCTAGAAGGCTTTGTTACAGAATTTGCAGTTGACCAGAGAAAGAGCTTCAGGGAAGCCGAACGATACTTCTTCAGAGGATATCGTGGTAAGTACCTAAGATCTCTAAACTTGTCCCTTAAGATGCTGCTATATGAAAAAGGAACAATGGATCTAGTCTCAGATGAATAAGTAAAGATAGTGATGTCACAAGAGTTTGAAAGTGATTTTGATGACATTGGACGAACATGTAGTGGAAAGAAATATAAAGTAGATTTTAGCTCTCCTGTATTCGAAGACAGTTCAGACAGTATTAGACAGCAGAGCCCTAGCACCACCGAAGAACTAGAGGGGGGTATTCCTCACCACCCCTATACCCCACAGAAACAAACAGGGACTTAGAATAACCCCGTAGGTACTCTATCTAGTAGTTCACAGACAATACCTACTCCCGCTACATCACCTTCACCTACACCGCTGAATGGTAGTAACCCAGTCAGTCAAAACCCACCACAGAGAAATAGAATGGGAGACGACATGAAGCTACCTATTTTTAAAGGTACAGGAGTAGAAGACCCGGAACAGTATCGGTTCCTATGCGAAGCCATGTGGACCATAAAAACAATCAACGATGATAACCTTAAACTTGTACAGTTGGTCACCACACTCAGAGACAGAGCCTTGAAATGGTACATAAAGTATACTACATTTCCCAAGACACTTTCCCAGGTCAAGAACGCCATGATCAAAGAGTTTAAGAAACCTAAGTCTGAGTCTCAGTGCATTACAGAGCTTAAGGATATTAAGCAGCTACCATCAGAGTCAGTATGGGACTTTGACCAGAAATTCAAAGCTCTCATAGACCAAGTAAGTTTTGAGTTTGCGCCGGAGCAGCATAAGGAATGGTTTATTGCAGCGCTGCTCCCTCACATCAGAGTGCCACTAATGCAGCAGAAACTCACTACTCAAGATGAAGCGCTGGAGATGGCAATGAAACTAGAGGCTTCACATTTAGCAGAAACCAGTGCAGGCATGACAACTCTACAGAACCAGTTGGCCAACCTCACGTTATAGATACACAAACTTAAGAAAGGGAAAGAGGTTATGCAAGACATATGGTGCATAAAGTGTAGAGCACAGGGTCATACCAAAGACAACTGTCCAGTCTTTGCAGAATATTTAGCATCATGGGCTCCTAACCCCTTACCACGAACACAAGGGCCATGGTGTGAAATATGTAAAACACAAGGACACCCACCTCAGCAATGCCCTTTGCTTCAGAAGTATGTACAGACACCTAAGAACCTATACTGTGTCTTCTGTAAATTCGTCAGGCATGATGAACAGGACTGCCGAGCCTATGATCTCATGATAGATAGAAAACATGATGTGTACAGAGTCCAATCAGAAACACCGGGTCCAGCAGCAGGACCACAGCCGGATCAGGCTTACGGAGGCAGTGCAGGAGGATTCAGAGGACGAGGCCATGGAGGAGGCTTTGCATGTGGAGAAGGCTTTGGCCGAGGAGGAGGTTTTGGCCAAGGTCATGGGCCAATCACTTGTTATAATTGCGGAGTTGTAGGACACTATGCTAGGGACTGTCAGAACCCCACTACTACTTGTAACTACTGAAAATATTATGATCATACTATAGAGGAGTGTCCTATCTTGATAGCTAAGATCAAAGAACCTAAACCAGCCGTACACCAAAACATCCAACTTATCGTTGCTGAGCAGGCAGAACCAGAACCAAGAGTCAATATTGTGACTCGGAGTGGTGCTTCCACCAGTGGCACGTCACAGCAGACCGGAAAGAACACAAGTCAGGAGTGGGTGCGCAGAGCTCCTAGTAAAGCAACAGCACTCAACCTACAACAGAATAAAGAGACCTTTCATGAAGCCAAGGCTTCCTTTGATGAACCTACACTATCAGGATCACAGGTACCGCCGTCTAGGGGTGTACCGCAGCAAGCACCTTGTGGCGATAGCCCTGAGCAGGCACCGCAGGCTACCACATCGGGGAGATGCGATGAGGAGGAATCGACAGGAAGTGTACAATCCTTCCTGCACAGCTGCTTGAAACTCCTGAGAAATGACAAAGCTGTCGGTGAGCTACAGCGCATGATAGATCAGTGTCAGCAACCCTCTCTATCGGGCAGTGCACACCGCGCTGTCCATAATATTACAAGACATACAAGGACCGGAAGAGAGATGAAATTCACAGCACAGATTGGCGAGTTTGAAATGGATGAAGTCGTCTTAGATCTGGGCTTAGAGGTGAATGTTCTAACTAAGCAGACATGGGAACAGATGGGTAGTCCTCAGTTAGCCCTATCACCTATCCACCTGAGATTAGCTAATCAGCAGCGAGTATCACCATTGGGTCGACTACCGCAGGTGCCAGTTGATATTGACGGAGTTCGTACTTTTACGGACTTCGAGGTTATAGAAATCATTGGCGACAGTCGACCATATCCAGCACTATTAAGTATTGATTGGGCGATTAGTAGCAAAGCTGTCATTGACCTAAAGAGAAGACAAATGACCTTTGAGGATGCGTAGATCCGGGTCATCGCACCGCTGGATCCTTACCAAGGTCCTAGATATATTGAACCTATCCGAGCAGAGGAGGAGGCACATAACATCGATAGTCTCTACCAGATGACTGTGAACCAGAGTGACTACATCAATCCAACCATAGAAGGGAACATTAGTTGGCGATGCGACAGCTCATGCGCATCGGATTCTGACGTTGGTCTAGAAAACTGGCAGAACAGACTTTACGAAGTCTCAACGCGCAAATGTGCGTTTATCAGTAAGTCACTACGATGGATTGGCGCAGAGATCGCTGAGGCTCCATCATATCATGCTCTGATGGATATCCAGGATTTTTTTGAACAGTTTGAGCAACAAATTCCTCATGAATAGAGGATCCCAGCTATGGACCTTGCATTTCGAGCTACACCTGCAAGATGGTGGTATGCGCATAAAGAGAATATCGCATCATGGGATAATATAAAAAGACTGATGGCGATCATATTTTCTGACTACAGAGAGTATGTCCAGCAGAAGTACACAGGAGAAACTGACCCCAGGGTACACATTTAGACATGTGAACAGAACTGGTTGGACATTCCAGAGGATGAATGGGTTCACAGATTCATTCACACATTGGACACAGTTCCAAGGAATTGGTATACAGAGACCGAGCTACGCAAGGGGACGACCACATGGTCACTTATGACAGACAGCTTCCTACTCAACTTTGCGTTTGAATCGAAACATCCAAGTGCTGCTCAGGCCCTAGACATAATCAAGATCAAGATATTTGAGGACTGTACCATCTCAGTGCAGGCTCAACCTGAGTGGGCCACCCAGTTGCAAGACGCGCTAGAATGCTATAACTTTGCAACAAGGCCAGACAATGAGGAGGAGGATGAGGACCCTCGCAACACCAACATTCCGGATTCAGAAGGGACTCGCGATGTTGAGGGACCACAGTTAGAGATTTTAGCAATCACTGAGCCCATCAAGATTAAAAAGATCAATATTGGCACAGACGTAGAACCCAAGTTTGCCTCTATTGGAGACTACTGGAACGATGAAATAGTTGGACAAATTGCAGATCTGCTACATGACTACCAGGACCTATTTCCCACCAAGTTCACAGAGATGAAGGGAAGAATTGGAGAGCTGGGAGTCATGAGGATACCATTAAAGGAGGATGCTAGACCAGTTAAGCAGCGCCCATATAGATTGAATCCGCGCTACAAAGAAAAAGTAAAGGACGAAATTGATAAAATGCTAGCAGCGGGCATCATTGAACCAGTAGAAGAAAGTGAATGGGTTAGCCCTATGGTAGTGCAAGAGAAGAAAACAAAAGGGGACATCAGGATCTATGTTGATCTGCGAAAACTCAACGATGCATCACTTCATGATCCATTTCCAACACTGTTCACTGATGAAGTATTAGATAACGTGGGAGGATAGGAGGTCTACTCCTTCACCGATGGGTTTTCAGGCTACCATCAGATCATAATACATCCAGAAGATCGATCTAAGACCACCTTTGCAACAGAATGGGGCTCGTTCTAGTATACAGTAATGCCCTTTGGTCTTAAGAATGCACCAGCTATATTTTCTAGAGTAGTAGTTGCTGTCTTTAAAGAATACATCCATAAGTTCTTAGAAGTATATTTTGATGACTGGACTATATTTGGGCTAATCGATAAGCACATAGGAGATTTAAGACTGATGTTAGAGAAATGTAGGCAGTACCAAATTTCTCTAAACTTGAAGAAATGTATATTTTGCGCACCATTCGGTATCTTGTTGGGTCATATTGTGTGCAGACAAGGCTTGATGGTAGATCCCGCGAAGATCACCATCATTGTAAATCTTCCAGCACCCAATTCAGTCAAGCAACTGAGGACAGTACTTGGTCATACCAGGTACTACAGAAAGTTCATCAAGGGCTACACAAAGATTACAGCGCCGATGGAAAAGTTGCTAAAGAAACATGTAAAATTCCTATGGAATGAGGAATGCCAGCAGGGTCTAGACATACTTAAGGAGAAGATGGTTACAGCACCCATCTTAGTATTTCCCGACTGGACTAAGCCATTTCATGTACATGTGGATGCATCCAGCATCGCATTAGGAGTCATCTTCACACAGCTAGGAGAAGGGGATCTTGACCATCCCATCGCATATTCCAGTAGAAAGCTATCAACAGCAGAAAAAAACTACACCACAACAGAAAGAGAGGGCTTAGCTATGGTGTATGCGCTGTAGAAGTTCGGGCACTATCTATTGGGCGCCTCGTTTAAAATGTTCACTGACCATTCTGCGCTAAAATACTTGGTCAATAAGCCAGTTTTAGGGGGGCGAATCTGCAGATGGTTACTCCTCTTTCAGGAGTATGATTTTGAAATCATTGTGAAACCAGGAAGACTGAATGCAGGACCGGATCATTTTTTGCGGTTAGACTCAGGAGAAGAGCCCAGTAACCTAGAAGACAATCTGCCAGATGCACCGTTGTTCTCCATACAGATCACAAATGAGTACTATACCGACATTATTCAATTCCTCACTACAGGAGTAGCACCTGATGAGTTCACTAAGCAGCAAAAGAAGCAGTTGGTTGTTAAAGCAGCAGACTTCACCCTCATCGCAGGACACCTATACAAGTTAGGTCCGGATGAAGTTCTGCGCAGATGCGTGATGCCGCACGAAAAAGACGTTATTATCAAAGAGGCTCATTCAGGAACCGCAGGAGGTCCACATTAGCGACCTGCTTCAACCCTATCAGGAGCAGATCACTGAGCTGGTCGACGCAGCCGAGCAAAAAATGAAGGAATTCACCACTGTAAGAGAAGAAATTGATCAGACAGACGACTCCAAAGTTGATCAAGCCCTGATTGACTCGGCAAGAGAACGTGTCGAGGTAATGAAGAACGAAGTCGAAGGACTTCAGTAGAAGTTGCAGAAGACTTCGTAGGAGGCGAAGGAGAAGCTACAGCAGGAAAATCCTGCTGCAGGTGGCTCGAGGACGAGCCACAAGTAAGTGTTAGGGGACTGTTGGAGTAGGGTCCCGTAGCTACAGAAGAAGCTGCTAGTTTTGGCGGAGAGATAAGTTTTGGCGGAAAGAAGATAAGACGGAGCTACGACACCGTAGCACGGTTCCAGCTGCAGAGCAGAGCCAGAAACCATGACTTTTTGAGATACGAAAGTCAAAGAAAGGAAACGGTACCTGAGCGTCCGAGAAGGGAGATCTCACCCACTGCATTGAAGCCAGCGGCGGAAGACAGGAGGGCTCAGCGACCCTCATAAAGAAGAAGGATCAACGAGGCTCAAGCATTGAAGACGAAGGACAGAAAAGAGAAGCAGTGCATAGTACCCATGGTCAGTGCCGGGAAGCATGGAAGATTGCAGAGAGCTGTAGTGTGACGGGAAGCGGCTACCTCAAGGACAGAGAGGATCGACTGTCACTAATTAGGGTTTGGGTTACTGTTGGGACAGGCCCATAGTGTTGTAAATGCAAGACCTCGGGCTGCTTATAAAAGAATGTAATTTTGTATTGAAAAGGTTAGCTAGTTGGTTGGGTAGATAGTTAGATAGTCGTGGTTGAAATAGGCAATAAGGATAAGTAGACTGTTGTAAAAGCCGAGCTCTGGTTCTGGACTTAGCTGTAGCAATATTACAGAAACCAGCAGCTGGCTTATAGAGTATGCATGTAACGATCCGCAGGGATCGACTGAGAGGGAAGAGTATGTTGTAAAAGCGACAACATAAAGGTAGAGAAGAAGATCTAAGAGAGAGGATCTTGAGCTGCAAGTGAGGTGCAACAGAACTGTGTTTGCCTTCCCTTAAGCTATAATAGAGAAAACACAGTTCTGTGGACGTAACTTCCATGCTAGAGGTGAACCACGTTAAAATCTGTGTTATGCGACTGGTTTATGTGTTATGTTTACTTATGCATTGCTCAGTTATTTCATGGACTTTGTTTGCAGTTTAATGGATGAATGTATTAATCAGTTCACCACAGCACAGAAGGATAATCATAAGTTAAAATCCTTTGGCATGTTGTATGTGTTTCATTTATGTTTGCGTAAACAGCTACTGGTTGCAGTATTGAATAGCTTTGTATGTTAAGTCTTGCATGTCGACACGAGAAACGCTAAGTGCGCTAAACCGCGGAGGTAGGATATCACAGAGAGGTGATACCGCACCGGCAGAGAAGCTGCGGTGCGCGATACCGCAGGTTGAGGACTTCGCGTTGGGCAGGAGCTGCGTGTCGCACAGTGTGCGACGTTGCGGTAAGGCTGGAGATATCGCAAGTCAGGGGAAGTGCGCATCATAGAGAAGGACCACACGGTGGTGTAAAGGAACATCTCGTGGCTAGAAGAGCTGCGCGACAACGGGATCGCGCGACGCACAAACACAGAGGGAGATCTTGCAGCCAGAAGAGCTACGAGCCGCAAGTAGGATTGCGACAGAACCTGGTCCAAGATGCTTGAGTCCTTGGCCAACCCATTAGAATCACTTCGGGTGAGACTTCAGGCCGCTGTGCGGTCTTTCGCCGAAAGGGCCAGTGAGCTAGGGGTGTTGTTGGTTGATTATAGTAAACCCGGGTCTGCCCATGCAATCAACAGGATCTCACACTCTATCGAGAGAGTTGCTTCCAGCCCGTATTCTAGTTGGAAAGGTGTAAAACAAGTGGAATTTTTGGCAGTAGTCCTATAGGCCCAGAGTGTCGAGAAAACATGCAAATTCCAGTTTGACTTGGCTTGCCCTACCATCCGTTGAAGCATCATTTTTAATACTTTGTTTATAGCTTCAACCTAGCCATTGGCCTAAGGATAGTAAGGTGTAGAGTTATCGTGACAAAAACCTAATTTTGCACTGAGCTTAGCCATCATTTTGTTTTGAAAATGTGATCCATGATCGGTCACGATGGCCCTAGGAATCCCGAATCTAGCAATGATATGGTTGAATAGGAATAGTGGAGCAGTCTTTCCGTTTTAGGAATATGTGGGAATATCCTCAACCCATTTTTTAAAATAGTCCACAACCACAATAATGTAGCCATGCCCCCCGACTAAGGTAGGTCTACAGTGCATGAAGTCTATTCCCCATTTTGTAAAGGGGCCAACTACCACAATGGGATGGAGCGGAGCTGGATGGGGGAATTTCTTTGAAGCGAACATTTTACATAGTGGGCATTTCTTAACTGTTTCCATGCAATCTTTGAAAATAGAGGGCTAGAAATACCCTGCATGCAAAATTTTCTTGGCAGTAGCCAACCGACATAGATGACCGCCAGAAGCTCTAGCGTGGCAATCATTTAGAACGATCTCAGCCTCCTCATATGTAAGGCAACGTCGTAATATGGAATCAACACCACATCGGTAGATGGTTTTATTCATGCTAAGATAGCTTTTGGTCTGGTGGCGAATGTGACGATGTTCATCTTGAGAAGCAGTGGGCTGGTATCGTAAGGTCTGGAGATACAAAATGATGTCTCCATACCATGGATCATTCATACTAATGAGAAACAATGATTCATCAAGAAATGAATCGAAGGGCTATGTATCCTATGTAGTATGGCGGATGTCACATATAAGCTCTGCAAAAACAAGAGACTTCTTCGAAGTGCTTTTTGTGAATTCTAACTCGAATTCCTGGAGAATCACAATCCAACATGAGTATTTCCCCCCCAAGCACTTTATGTGTAAGAACGTAGTACATGGGGTTGGAATCCACATAAACAGTGGTGGTGCGGAGCAAAATATAATGATGAAACTTCTGAACCATGATAACCGTGGCTAGAGAAAGTTTCTCCACATGTGAATATCGAGTTTCAGAGTCTAGAAGACTCTTACTGGTGTAATAAATCACATGTTCCTGGTCGTGTTCATCTGTTTGAACAAGGACCATGCCAATGGAAAACAAGGATGCAACCACATACAAGGAATAGTCCTTAGCATAATTAGGTGGTTGCAACACCGGTGCATGGGTAAGTGCATGTTTAAGATTATCAAACGCGCATTGTGCGAAATCATCCTAGATGAAAGGGGTATCTTTTTTGAGAAACCTCATGAAACCGTGTGTCCTTTCTGCATAATTGCAGACGAAACGATGTAGAAAGTTTTCCTTCCCTTGCAAACTTTGGATTTTAGTTATGTTTGTGGGAGTAGGTAGGACTCAGATAGCTTCAATTTTCAAGGGATCGATACGGATGCCATCCTTAGAAACAATAAAGACAAGAAGTCGGCTAGCTTCTACACAAAAAACAAATTTATGGGGATTTAGACAAATATTAAACTGACGACATTGAAGAAAAATGGCTCTTAGATGATCGACATGGATGTCCCACTGCTTGGAATGAGCAGGTAGGTCATCAAGATAAGGTTCCACAACATGTTTAATGTCATGAAAAGCATATTGTTGGAATGTTGTGCCAGCGTTCTTTAAACCAAAAGGTAGTTTACGATAAGAAAAAGTACCCTAAGGGAAAATAAATTCCATCTTCTGTTGGTCTGACGGGAGAATCTCAATCTGATTGTAGCCGGAGAATCCATCCATAAAGGAAAAAATAATGCTTCTGGCACAGTTGTCGATTATCTGATTGATATAGGGAGTGAGAAAGTTTATCTTTTGGACAAGCTCTATTTAAATCCTTAAATTCGATGAAAACCCTAATAGTACCTTGTTTTTTGTTCATGAACTATGTTGGACACCTATTCAATTAACGGTATGGGGTAAATGCAACTAGCCTTCAAAAGTTTCTCAACTTCTTCCTTAATGGTGGCTGCTTTTCGCAGATGGACCTGTCGTAGTTTCTGGTGGACTGGTTTGGCATCAGGGTAATTTTTTATCTCATGGACAATGATAAAGGGATCAATCCCTGGGATTTCTCCATATGTCCATGTGAAGACATCCCTAAACTCCTTGAATAGGGCCGTGTATGATTGAACCTTTTTAGGTGAATATTTATGACTTATGTAAATGTTCTCTGAAATACCTGGTTTGATTGATATGCCCATGGGTATGGTTTTTGTAATATTACATAGAATTCATTCAGACTCGACACCCCAAGTGAGGATGGGAGACTGAGGATCCACGGTTATATCGGATGAAACAACTAGGGAAAAGTGTTCTTCTACCATATGGAAAGGAGGAATGAAAGAAGATCAATGATGCTGATATTTCTAGGGCATCTCATCTATTGACATGACTTCCATAATGGATTCATTTGTAGGAAGTGTATGTGAAAGATAATCTAGAGATGGGGGGGGGGGGTTTCGAGCCAGTATGGCATGTGATAATGGTCTGAGGCCACCAACAAATGGTCATTGATGGCGGGGTCACTGGTTTCTTGGACTGCATTGTAAACTTCTTCAAAAGGGGAAAAGGATGTTGATTCTTCAACAATTGCTTTTCCTTTGTCTATATGAGAGGTAGAAATCATGTTAATAGATGCAGTTTGTGAAGCAGAAGGAGGATTTGATAAGGGAAAGACTCTCATTAATGAAGAGTATTTGATAAGGCCTACTCTAATGTCCTTATACTGTGGGGTATTCAGGAGTGGAACGCTATTTGCATAATTTGTAATGGCACTAAGCATGATGAAATCTAACTGATCAACAGTGACAATATTTCCTTGGAATGGGAACTCGACAATCCAAAAAATGGTCGATGCTACAGCTTGCATAGCATAAAACTAGTTACGACCTAGGAGTAAGTTGTAATCCAAAGGAGCATCGACAACTTCAGTGTGAATGGAGACTGACTTGCCCCCCAGTTCAACATGGATGGTAGGTAGTAATGCATAGGTTTGAAAGTTGCGACCATCAAACGCCTTGAGAGTGTTAGGTGAATGGTTGATTTTTGGAGAACCAATGGCTCTCCAACAAGATAAAGACATGACTGATGTAGAGGCACCCTCATCCAAAACGGTATGATGGATAGTCTTTCCAGACATTTTGGTAGCTATCTATAAAGCTAATTGATGTGAGAGTCTTGTCTTAAAATTATCCAGTTTGAAAGTGATGATGTTACTATTTTCAGGATCCATGGCTCCAAGAGAAGTCATCAAGTAATCTCGTTGGGTAGGGCAGGTTTGAAGTACCTCTAAATCCGACATAGCACAAGGTTCTTGAGCCAAATCTTCGACAATATTATAATATTGGGCGACACGAGCATTAGGATTGATTATGGACTTACGTAGAGTACTATTTGGTGGGTGGAAAATTGCTTCTAGAATAGTCTTTTCAATGTGAAGACCATTACTAGTAGGAGGTGTGGAAGCTGAAGGTTTTTCAGGTTGAAATTCATCAGATTTATTTTTTGGAGGAGGGTCATAACTATGTGATCTTGTGTTTAAGTTAACCATTTCACTAGACATCATTCAAACTTCATTAGTAGATGAATATGACCCATGCAAGGATTGATGATCAATTAATTGCTGTTGGATGGGGAAATGATCTTTAAGAACTGTAGGGGTAGGTGAAGTTTTCAAAAATTTACTAGCTTCCTCACGACGAGGACATTCCTTAGTGAAATGATCCCCCACACAAATTAAACAAGGATATTTTACCTTTCTTTTATTCTTTGAATCAACATCTGAATTTTGTGGTTTATTACCCTCCTGTTGGTTATCAGGTTTTTTCGATTTATTTTTCTCTTTCTTCTTTCCACTGGAAGATTCAGCAGTTTGAACCGCATTTAATTTAGTAGAAACAACAGGAGAGGGTGCAGTTTGGGAAGGTGGACTTGTTGGTGAGGCGGTTTTTGCACTGTTTGTGTTTGAACAGAACCAAGTATGCCATCAGCAGGTGGTTCAGTTGCGGGTCTTGATGGATTAGTTGTGGGCCGAGGAGCATGAGGGATCAAATCATACAAAGTGCATGATTGGGAATAAACCAAATCAAGGTACTGAGCACAGATAACAGCCCGTTCCTCGGTAACAACACCTCCCATGGCGACATCTCTAGCAATGGGTTGAAGTAAAGACTTTGTAAAACAATCAGCCAGTAACTGATCAGGAATGGGGGCCTTGATTAACCTGTGTTTTCTTCTCCATTCATGGATATGATCAGAGATGTGGGTTGATGTGGTCTATCGAAGTGAGGTCAACAGGTCTGTACTTGTTTTGTACTGGATGGGTAACTGAAAGTGCATTAAGAAAGCCATAGCTAGACCATTAAAATCCCAAAAAGAGTGTTGTGGTAGCTCTATATACCATTTGGAAGCAATTCCTGTGAGATTTCTTTGGAATAGTCGAAGATGGATCGAACCATCCATCAAAGAATTGGATGAACACCATAGATGAAAAGTCATCACATGGTTCTTTGGATGTTCACCAGGTTTACCATCAAATTTAGGTATGTCGGAAGGTAATTTGACCAGAATAGTAGGCCAAGAGGGATCATGATGAATTGGGTCATTGATCAATCTAGAAAAATATGGCAAATCTAATGTTGCCAAAAATGGTAATTTTTGATTGGGTTGTGGGTACTGGTAGTACTGATTATATAGCATTTGCTGACTAGTAGGACCATAGACAGATTGATAAATAGGTATGGATGATGACCCCAAGAATTTTTGATTAGTTTGTTGGTTATTCGTAGGTCCCCCAGATGAAGGATTACCCGAAGGAGGTGGTCCCCCAGGTGGTGGTCCTCTAGATCCTTCGGACCCTCCAGGTCCTCTAGGTCCACTAGATCCCATGGATCCACCAAGTACACCAGGTGGTGGTCCACCATATCCACTGGATCCACTAGGTCCACCAGATCCACCGGATCCACTAGGTCCACTAGGTGGTGGCCCACCGAATCCACCATGTCCACTAGGTCCTCTAGGTCTTCCAGGTCCTCCATATCCTCTAGGTGGTCCTCCAGGTAGGGGTCCTCCAGGTGGAGGTCCATATCCTCCCGCAGTAGGGACATAAGCTCCTCCATAAGATGGAACATTGGACCAATTCATTTTCCCCCATGGTACAAAGGAATTTCTAGGGTAGGGAACTCCGGGATAGGTCCCCCCCAGGGGAATAGGTTGATAAACTAATTGAGGTGGGGTGGTTGGTTCTCGGGGTATGTGTATCCCCAAGAAAGCAGAGTAACGATAGGTGGGACCCATGAGGGCCCTCCTTGACTAGAAGGAGGAACAACCATAGTGGAACTGGGAGGAGGGTAGTTTGTTGTTGGAGGTCCAGTAGGTAAGTTTTGTCCCATGCTAGAAATAGTCCCTCCAGTATGTAATGAAGTTTGAACTGGGGGTTTCCCCCCAGGTGCTAAATTTTTTAGAGAGTTTGAAATAGATGGGGAATCCTTATTGGGAGAGGGTGTTTGGATTGGATTATGACCAAGAGATGGGGTGGAAACTGGTTTCTGCGTAACCAAATTTTGAGTTGGTAATTCTGGAAGTTGAGCTACATGTGGTGATGAAAGGGCATGGTATCCAGGTGGGGTAGTTCTTGAAGGGTTGGGATGAGGAGAAGTACCTCTCTTTTTAAGTTCTTCATCTTGTGCGTGCTGCCTGTGCATATACTCAAAAGATTCTTGGGAAAAGTCTTTGTTTGAAGGGGTATTTTGAAATATTGTTATTAATGGAGCAAGCATTTCAGGCTTTGATTTAGTGGTAGAAATTTTGTATCCAACAATAGTTTTTCCTAGGGATGGATCATTTGGGCCATATTCTTCCCCTGTAGTTTCATCAGGAGGGTGATTTCCAATCCAGTCGGATGAGCCAAGTCGACCCTCCATTGGAAAGTGAAAGGATGTGTTAGCTTCAGAAGTCAGCTAGACCAAAGGGTTGTCATAAACCAATAAATTTTCTCTAGGTTCAATAGCTGGAGTGGTTTCCATAAGAGCTTTAGCTGAATTTGGTTGTTCCATGGTTACCCCTTCTTGTCCTTCCACAGCTGGAGGAGATTCATGAGGTAAACCCTACAAAATGCGGGATTGATGCCGTACAAGTTGCTCGGCCATGGTGGTGGCCGAAAGTCTTCTAATCTAGGTCAAAAAAGGAGTAAAAATCACACAAACAAACCTACATAGAGATAAAGGTCAGAAACAGTCTTAAATGATAGGACGGGTTCAGAATAGTCGGTCTCTCACCAGGATTGTCAAGTAGGTGCAACTCACGATATACCACAAGGGTACGTCTGTAGTAATCTCCCTGAATGTTTTTTTTGGTGTATTTCTCCAAACAAGACGACCAAAGGGTTTTTCTCAGATGCACAAGGTATCCTAGTGGGGTCTCCTGATATACGCAAGGTACGTGGGAGCTCAAATTGGTAGTAGTGATGTCTAATGCACAACCGTTCACAAGGGGCCTTCCTATATATAATCGAGTATGTGAAGTACCTTTCTATATGCCTCAAGGGTACATGAAAAACAATTCGATATATCGATGGTATGTGGAAGAACCGCGCGAGTCCCGGGTTGTAGTGCAGACAAATAACGACAACTCCTACGTTTTACGATGCCCAAACACATTACTAACCTATCACTGAAATTTCTATACAATTTTAGACCTAAAGCTACTGTTAATTTTATCTGGATGATTAGGTGAATGTTTGTGAGGTGTTGTCTCAGTAATGCAATTAAATTTATATGCAAAAACACTTCTTTGACTTCGATAAGACCTAATTAGGGTAAGGAAGAGACCTTTTCTTTCTTTCAAAAACACACCAAAAAAAGATGCCACTTTCAGCAGTCACAACAAGATCTTAATCAAGAGATGCAAAAGAGAATTCTTTCAAACACATTTTTTTTTTTAAACAAGCACTCAAAAAGTCTCTGAAATGCAAAAAAGAAAACTGAGCCTCTAACGTGCATGCAAAATTATTTTTTGCTACAATGTCAAAAAGACCAATTCTTCTAAATCACTCATGCAAATGAAAATAAAATTTTCTCAAGAATAACCAAGAGGAAAATAACATGATTCTTTTTGTGTTTTTCTAGAAAATATGAGGCACACAAAGCAGTTTTTAAAAGAAACTAATCTTCTAGGAAGAGGCTATAGGTTTTCTTTTTTCAAAAGAAATTTTTTCAGATACTTCACTAAAAATCAAAATTGAACTATTTTTCCTCTTTTGTTTATGACAATGAAGAAGATAAATTTTTTGGATCTGAGCTCAAACAGAGAATCAGATTCACAAAGACTAGCAAACTCAGAGAGCAAGCAAACAAGCAAACCACACTAAAAATATTTAGAGATCAAGACAGTTCAAAAATTTTGAAAGGGAAATTTCTTAAACATGCAGTTTAAAGGCCTACCTTAGCATGTTGAGGAACATTGCACCAGAGCGTCGTAGATTGAAACGATGCTTTTAGCCTTCTACACGCAGGCACCATCGGCGCTCTGTCAGTTGAGGGAGAAAGCGTTGTCGGTGCGCCAGAAAGAGAAGGAAAAGGCACCTTGGGAGGGTCGGCGCTCTGTCAACCAAAGAGAAAGGCGCCGCTCGAACAATAGACTGAAAGGATATAGGCCTGCAAAAGAAACGAGAAAAGACTAAGTTGGACTGAAAAGAGTAAGAATTACTCAGAAAAGAGGCAATAATCATAAACATAAGATAGATGGCTTACCTTGTTAGCTGTAATAAACAAAAAGAGAGAAAATAACCTTCATAGATGGAATGGTTACTGAAGTTTGTAGATCTGACTGGATCTGAACCAGATCTGACCGGATTAAGCTATCCCCAGTATGGTCGCCAGTTTTGTTATCAGGAATTCTCAATCAGTGCAGACACTGTTTGTTCCTCCTCAAATGTAAATCACAAATACAGAACAAAAAGACACAACAACATATCCTTCCCTTAAACAATCAAATTAACTAACATGAAATACAATATACCTCAACCTTGGATCTCTTTGTCTTCTCTCCAAAAGTCCTTACAATGGTTCAGTACTTGCAACACAGATCAGAAGACAAACAAACAAGATGATAGCATCATGATAAATTGATTATTTATATCAGTGATCAAGGAATATGATAATATCTAATTAAAATCAATAGATCAAATATAGGAAAGGGGAATTTCTTTGCATTAATTATGAAAGAGAAAGAATTACAACAAAAAATCCTTGATGTCGATGGCTTCGATCTGTGACAAGAATGTCTACAATTCTCTATAGCTATGAAGATCTCTCCAACCATAAGCCTACTCTACCTTGCCTCTGATCTAGACTTCAAACTAACAGCATAAGGGTGATTTTTCTAGCCTTCCCCGACTCTAATCATGAAGGATTCTTTTATAAGCTTAGAACTCATGAGGTGACTTGGAAAATGGATAAAATGTGATCCCTACAAGTGAGGGAAGCGAATGCCACCTCTTCCAAATGTGTAGGAACTAATACCATGGAGGCTTCTGCATGGAAGCTTCCAAAACCTTCTTTTTTCTCATCTTTTGACCATCGGTGCTCCTGGTAGAAATGACAAAGGCGTCGACCTAGGGTTTTTTTAAAATAAAGAGGGAAACGATGCTTATGGGTCCACTATGAAGAGCACCACCGACGCTTTGTGTACAAATCATAAAGCCGCTGGTATTTAAAGGTATGGAAAAAAATGACCAAGGTGACTCAAGTTAGGCTTTCTGGGAGGTTGAAAGGACATGTGAAATTCCCATACAGGATGATAAGAAAAGTGGGATTTCTAGGTGCAACAGTATAATATAGATTCTACCAACATTTGATTATGTTATTGTTCAATATCCCTATTAAAGTCATCAACCTATCTATAAACATCTCAACAAACATAAGGTAATTAAAGATCAAATCAAGGTTGACTAAATTAATAGTGCTAATTTAAATGATACAACTATTTAACTAATTCAACATAATGTCAATGTATAACTACTTGGAAACTATAATCAACAAAACTAACAAAACGTAAAATTGCATTGATATGTGAGGCACAATTTTCTATAATATCAAAATAAAAAAGAGATGCTACATCTCATAACCAAAACTCATAAAGTGTTGGGGGACATCACTTTCTAAAACATCACATATAGTTCCATGAAGATAGTAAACTTTGTATTCACATACAATAAAACTCATCAAATTATTACCAATTGCCCAATATAGCAAATGTGGGTGTTATAGAATTGGACATCATGACAACCTACTCTCCAATAAGGAGAAGATTAAGCATCATAATTCCATTCCATCTCTAAAGTTGGATTAGTGATTCAAAATGCAATTCAATTCTATCTAATTATATCCATACTTACTTAGAGTTCATGAATATCACCACCCTTGGAATTACATGTTGTCTAGGTGCTAAGGAGGTTTCCCTTAACTATTTGTATGACATCCCAATTCCTTACAATTCTATGGTGTAGTGACTTGTAATTCTATGGCTGCATAAAGATAAATCTATCATGATAAGCATACAATCAATCATAGAACCATCCCACGATTTTGGACAAATGGTCTGCAAAACCTATTGAATAATCACACTAATCCATATGTGCTTTCATTCCGACTTAGGTTCATTTTCTCTTGACATGCATTACGAACACTTATACTTTTGGTACATTTTCTCTTGACATGCACATTGGAACTAATTAGACAAAGAAAAATGCAAAGACAAATATAAATGCAAGATGTTAAAAGATGATGAGCCAAGAAGTTAAATAGCTGGAAGAGACATTAGAATGGTAATAAAATTATTATATTAGCAAAGACATAGCATTGTAACCTATACAATATGAACAATTATGCACTATGTTGTATTGTATCAATAACCATATACTTTTCCCCTAATATTGTGTATCTAGTTTTACATGGTTCATGTTAACAACTAATGTGAATGTAATATGTGTAACTTGAAGGTCACTACTCACATTGAGATTTGAGAAACCAACAATATTTCTATTGTTAATCATTGTACTCAAAATTGTCATAACTAAGTAATCATTTCCAAACCTAAGATATAGGGAACCTAATCAATTGATTTGTCATTCTCACCATTGTTCCATCTCCATATATTGTAGTTTACACTATGATATTTTGTGGATCTATGTTGATGAAAATTGGCCATTGTTGGTTGTCACAAGACCTCTTATATTGCTATCATATGTAACTTGCAGGCCTAAAATAAAGCCTTTGATGCATTGTTTTGTGGTTTATATATCAATATGTTTCACTACCTTATTGGCTTCCATGGATCTCTAATTGTTGCATATATTCATAGCCATACAAATGACATTAAGGGTATTGATAATGTCTAAGGAAATATGAGTATTTTATGTTAGTTTTTACAACATTATAGCATTATATCTTATTTACAAATAAACAATAGGATATATAGAAGAAAGACAAATCACAAAAACAAAGGACACAGTAATTTATCCTAGGAAACCCAATCGAGAAAAACCCAACAAACCTGCGTATAGAGATAATGACTCCCAAGAACAGAGAGAAGAAGAGAGAGAGAGTACTGAAAATGTTTCTCTAAGATATAACCCATAAAAATAATGTCTTATATTGTAGTAGTGCACCTTTTCTATTTGAGTGACTTTCATTGAATGTGTGTAATAATGAGTAGGGACGCCTCCTATTTATAGTGATTTTCCAAGTGGAAAATTACTGGGGCCAAACTACCTTGGGGAAAATACAAAAACAATTTTAATTTTATTATTTTATTGTTTATTCTTTCCCCAAGGTTTAAATTGATTCTTTCTAGGGTTTACATGAGTATTTACATCAATGTGAACTCTTGTGGGAGGTACAAGGAAATGTAATACAAGTACAGTAAGAATAAATTCTACAATTGCACAACTTTCAACACTCCCTCTCAACAAGGAAGATATTATTTAGATATGGTCATCATCAACATCACGAACATCTAGGTCTATTCTTTTAATGTCATCTATATCAATCATCTTATACATATTGAAGGTTGTCGACAATGTTTGTTGAGAGGTGTCATTAATCTGATCCACTCGATCCGTTAGTAGATCTATCATCTTTGTAACTCTACATAGTCTGTCGAGGAGTACAACAATTAAAATCTTCATTTGTTATGATTTCTTCTATACCTTAGAACCGAAACATTATTTACATGACCATATACTATCCGTTCATCTCAAGCAATGGTGGGAATTCTCCTACACCAAGTTGAGAACCTGGGCCAATAGATGTCACCAGTGTACACGCCCATATACAACCTATTCATCTCAAAAGATGGTGGGAATAATCCAAATAAAACTAGATTGAGAATCTGAACATATAGTGGTCATCAATGAATGTGACTGTCTATGTCTTTCTTGTATGAAGGTGTCGATGGGATTTCTCCCATACCTGGCTGAGAACTAGGGCAAGCAGAAGACAACTGTGTACATGACCATCTACAACCTGTTCATCTCAAGAGAAGGTGGGAATAATCCAAAGAACACCAGATTGAGAATCCGAACGTGTAGTAGTCATATGTGTACATGACCAGCTGCTACCTTCCCATCTCACAATTCCAATGGGACTTCTCCCATACCTGGATGAGATTCAGAAAAAGTAGAGGAACCTATGTGAAAGCGTCATAGATATCAGTCTCAGATTTCCCTCTCCACGAGGGATGCATTTTCTTCTACTCTAGGTATTTTGCAAAAGTATTCAAACTTTGTCATGAGAAAAGGCTTGGTAAGAATACTTGCAGTCTAGTCATCTATTGGAACATACTGTAATTCAACCACCCCTTTCTACACCATATCACAAATGTAGTGATATCATATTTCTATATGCTTCGTCTTATCGTGAAATATGAGATTCACTGACATCTGTATGCAACTTTGATTATCATAGTTAATCACAATTGGTCCTGGAATCTTGACAAATAATCCTTCAAGTATTTTTAGAATCCATACTACTTCTTGGGTTGTCATATTGGCAGCCATATACTCGGCCTTTACGGTGCTATGTGATACTGAGGTATGCTTCCTGCTACACCAAGAAATCACTTCATAGCCCAAACCGAAGAAACATACGAAAGTATTCTTACTATCTGCAAAACACCCATCCCAATATGAGTCTGGGAAATCCTTGCAATGTCAGATCACATCCTAAAGAATATCTTAGACCATATCCCATAGTGCCACGTAACTATATGAGAACATGTTTTGTAGTAACCTAGTGAATCTGTCTCGGATCACACATAAATTGGCTAAGAGTATTCGTAGCAAAACATATATCTGGTCTAGTGTTCGTCAGATACATCAGACATCCAATAAACTAGCGATACATGGTGGGATCAATCAAATTAGAATCTGAAGCAGATTCCCTCAGCTTCTTCATATTTGCATCCATCGGCGTAGCTATGGATTTGCAGTCCAACATCCCAAATCTCTTCAAAATATCAATGGTGTATTTTCATTGAATTAGGAAAATTTCATTCTTCCTCTGCCATACTTCTAATCCCAAGAAGCAATGCATCAATCTTAGGTCCTTCATTTCAAACTTAGAGGCAAGTTTTGTCTTACACCATTCAATTAGTTTCTTATTTCCTATGAGAAACAATTTGTCCACGTACATAACCAAAATCAGTGGCTCATTATCCTCAATATTGTAGTAAATATTGGGATTTGCATAACTCTTAGTGAACCCCAATTTTACCACGTATCCGTCTATTTATCCATACCAAGCACGAGGTGCTTTCTTGAGCCCATATAATGCTTTTCTTAGTTTACACACATGATAATATTTCTCATGGACAATAAACCCTTCTGGTTGTTCAATGTAAACTTCTTCCTTGGTAGCGCCATTGAGGAAGGTAGTCTTTACATACATTTGATGCAACTTCCATCCAATAGATGAAGAAATAGAAATGATGGTTATGATGGAAGTATATAGAGCTATTAGAATTTGAATGCCATTTATATCTTCAAGCAAAGAGTTCTAATAATGTTTGCAGTAAATGGAGAATGAAGATACAAACTAAACAAAACAAACCACACAGGAATCAGACAAGTATTGCTCAGGAATTTACAGTATCATTCACAATTATAAAATCTTGTGTTACAATAGTTTACATAGGAAACGAATTTGAATGCATGACATGCAATTCGAATCTATCCACTGGATCTGACTGGAGCTAACTGACCATCTAAATCATGGTGTCTCAATCAATGTCGGAGTCCAACAGGTCAACTCCCAGATGTCCAACAACTCAAACAATCAGTGACAACTAGTTAACTCAGTGCAACTGAGTGTGGTAGATGGGCAAAGGCACCTACTCCACATCCAGCGATGCATTATCCATGCAAATATTGTTCTAGCTAACTATTGTGAACTAACTTAAAGTAATTGGGGGCTAACTGAGACTAACTAGTACTAACTCCAACTAACTGAAGTAGGTTGGTGCCAGGACTCCAGTGGCTCCTAAAATGTAGGGATTGGTCTAGGAGGTGCCCAAACTAATGCATGCACATGTAGTAAGTGGAATTTAACCTCTAGCAGTGTTCCCCACACTCCACTGACTGGTACATGTGACCCCATTAGACCAAGTGTACCCAATGGTACTAGTGGACCCAATTAATTAATTAAGGTTCCTAAGTTAGGCTAAATAATCTAATAGACAGTATGGTCAAGGGAGGATTAATAATCCTAACAACCCCCCTTGAATCCTAACTTGGACAACTCTGGGCCCTGGTAACAAGACCATAGGTCACCCAAATACAATCTAAAATACATAATGCTTCTTAATACAACCGAGGAAATAGGGGAAAACCTCATGGGAAAAAACCCCCATTCAAAATAAGCAGGAATACAAATTTTGAAAAAACTTGTGAAAATTTTTGCTACTATTTGCAGCACTATGCAGCAGCAGTATCTTGGTTTTGTGCAGGTGAACCCATGAATCAAAACAAAGTGCTTAGTCTGGAGGAATCTTCCTCTTTGGAAGAAGAACAATGCACTCAACTAAATCAGAAATGTAAACAGTTGCACGGTGAAAACTGTACCCATGTAGAGCAGCTGAAATCATTTGGAGAGAAAGAAAAGGTGCTTGAGAATTTGAACCATGTGATGAACACCCAAGAAACGGATATATTGCAGCCTTGAACAGAAAACCATGAGTGGTAAAATTAGCCCCAAGTTTTAAGAGCAAGTGTCGAGGCAGATACATAATGTCTTCCTCTTTACTAGTTATGTGAAGAGATGAGCATGTGACCAAAGGTAGAGAAGCCGTGGGAATTTTGAGAGAAAATGATTGAGATCCATAATATGATATAGCTTCATAAATATCCAATAATTCACAAAATCTAATATCAGTAATCTCATAAGAGAAAACTAACATCGAATCCTCAACAACAAAATTGAAGGAGACATGTAGTGCTTGATTTCTCACACCAAAATTGATGAAACATGTTACAAGAAATACTGTAAGATCTTGAATATTAAAACCTGAACCACATATTATCATATCAGAAAATAAATAAGATCCAAAAAGGTTCATATCAGATACAAAACTGTGAAGTGAAATCAAATCCCCAGCAACAAGTTTGAAGGAGACTTGCGGTACTTGATTTGTCACACCAAAATTGATGAAACGAGCTACAAGCAGTACTGAAAGATCATGAACCTGAAATATTGAAACAATTAATGTCATATCAGATATAAATAATATCATATCATACCCAAATAATTCCATATTAGATCCAAAATTGTTGAATGAAATCAAATCCCCAGCAGCAATTTTGAAGGAGACTTGCGGTACTTGTTTCTTCACACCAAAATTAATGAGAACAACTACAAGTAGTACTGAGGGCTCATGAACCTAAAATATTTAACCAAGTAATATCAGATCAGATCCAAATAATATCATATCAGATCCAATAAATTTCATATCATATCCAAGAGTTTGCTCCACCGAGATGGTAGATGCACAATTTGTTTCTTCTTCAAAATTCTGAATATCGGTGCATGCAATCATGTAGAAATTTGTTGGAAGATAAAGATCAATGAGAGTGAATGGATCACTCCTACAACCTGAAATTATTTCCAAAATATCCAAATATTTCCAAAATATAAGATAAGCAAACTCATGAGATAAAACTGACATCAAATCCCCAACAGAACTTTTGAAAGCGAGTTTTGGTACTTGTTTCTTCACACCAAAATTGATGAGAACAACTACAAGCGGTACTGAAATATATTGAACCCTAGAGCCAAGTAATATCATATCAGATCCAAATAGTATCATATCATATCCGATAAATTCCATATCAGATCCAAGAGGGCGCTCCACTGAGATGGTAGATGCACAGTTTTCTCTTTCTTCAAAACCCTGAGTATCGGTGCATGCAATCATGTAGGAATTTGTTGGAAGATCTAGATCAATGAGAGTGAATGGATCACTCCTAAAATATGATATTATTTCTAAAATATCCAAAGAATTACTTATCTTCACACCAGCAACATCATTAGAGATAGAGAAATCAAATCCCTCACCCTTTCCTACAGAAATCACCGGTAAACTATGCACATAATTTATAATAGAATAATGATTGGAGAATTTTTGGATAGAATGGAAGGAGAGATTTTATTCAACAATAGACATTTGAATGTCTTCTTCTAGATCAGCCATGTGAGGAGATGATATATCATAGATCTCATACACTTCCGGAGCAGCAGGAGAAGGAGTCACTCCAAGGAGACTTTCTTCAATTTGAATTGATTGTGAGGAAGATTCTGCTTCTTCTTCATCTTGAACAACTTCATCAGAGAGAGTACAGGCCGATACTTTTGAGTAAATAACTCTTGTGGTTCTGAATGTTCTCCCCATATTTATATAACAATCCTTATTATGCTTCCCAAATATTCTATCCAGTTCTATCTAGAGATCCTTTGGGTATTCTGCAAACTCAATAAGGTCTATAAGAAAGCTTCGAGCAAAAAGTCCCACATATTGCTCCATAAGATCTATCATCGTCATTTAACCAATATTTCTCATATTCACAAGACTCTTTACCAAGTCTCATAGATACCTCATAGAGACCTTGTCTCTTCAGAGATGCAATCATCTTCGACTTCCATTTTGAATATCTTGTGGATGGAGTAAGAAGAGGAACTGAAAATATCGAATCCATATGAAGTTGAACCTACAAAATATCACTGCAAAAATAAAAATATCTGAACTGTTAGAATCATGTTTTTCCTCTCGACATGAACATATTTTCAGGGTCCTTCATGCCCTCTCAGCTTCTCTAAATAAATCCAGAGCTAGAAAATTTTCATAGGGGACTTCTGTGGAAACCCAACTGCTTCTGATGTTTAATGGAGAGAAACAACCATGAAACCTGCCTGGGAAGGCTCTGATACCATATTATAATTTGAATTCCATTTATATCTTCAAGCAGAGAGTTCTAATAATGTTTACATCAAATGGAGAATGAATATACAAACTGGACAAAACAAACCACACAGGAATCGGACAAGTATTGCTCAAGAATTTACAGTATCATTCACAATTATAAAATATGGTGTTACAATAGTTTACATAGGAAAATAATTTGAATGCATGACATGCAATTCGAATCTATCCACTAGATCTGACTGTAGCTAACTGACCATCTAACTCACGGTGTCTCGATCAATGTCGAAGTCCAACAGATCAACTCCCAGATGTCCAACAACTCAAACAATCAGTGACAGCTAGTTAACTCAATCCAACTGAGTGTGGTAGGTGGTCAAAGGTGCCTATTCCACATGCAGCCATGCATTATCCATGAAAAGCTTGCGGTAGCTAACTGATTGTGAACTAACTGAAAGTAACTGGGGGCTAACTAAGACTAACTAGTAATAACTCCAACTAACTAAAGTAGGTTGGTGTTGGGACTCCAACAGCTCCTAAAATGTAGGGATTGGTCCAGGAGGTGCCCAAACTAATGCATGCACATTCAGTAAGTGGAAGTTAACCTGTAGCAGTGTTCTCCACACTCCAGGACTGGTACATGTGGCCCCATTAGGCCAAGTGGACCCAATGGTACTAGTGGACCCAATTAATTAATTAAGGTTCCTATGTTAGGCTAAATAATCTAATAGACAGTATGGTTAAGGGAGGATTAATAATCCTAACATGAGCCATAGGAGAAAATGTTTCATCGTAGTCAATTCCCTCTTTCTGAGAGAATCCTCTAGCAACAAATATGGCCTTGTATTTTTCCACGCTACTATCTTCTCTATGTTTAATATTGAAAATCCATTTGGATGTCACTACTGACCTCCCATCAGGTCATGGTAAACCTTCCATATGCCATTCTTCATGATGGACTGGAACTCCTCTATCATGGCATCCTTCCAAACTTGGTGTTTGGATGATTCTTCATACATGGCAGGTTCTAAGACAATGATGTGACTCATCATTGCTACATATCTCAAGAACATCTGAGGGATTTTTCTTTTTCGATGGATTTTGTGTGGAGCTTCATGCCCCTTAGCATCCTGCAATGTCTGTTGTTCCCATCTAGATATTTTCCATCTTTATTCCATATTTGTGGGATAATCAGTTAGCTCAACTAGCCCAATGGGATTGATTAGTTCATTCTTTTCTTTAGAATCGCACTTAACTTCTAGAGGGGGAGATGATTTCATCTCTTCATCATCATTGATATCCCTATCAGATCCTCTTCCTTTTCATATAACCATTTCTTCTTCAAAGGTTACATCCCTATTGAATTCAATCTTCCTTGATCCTGGGATGTATATTCCATAAGCCTTTGAAGACTCACTGTATCCATGAATGTTCTCTTCTTTCCTGAAGGTTATAGTTTCATCCTTTTATCCTTGGGCACATGAATCTAGAATGTACAACCAAATATACAAAGTATGTATCCATCCCAGTGATGACCAAGTTCATCAAGGATACTTCAACTCTCTTATCTGGATCAAGATGGCAGTGCCATCCATGTAGTCACCATCATCATACTCAATCTGCTCAAGATATTAACTTTGTTCTTCCTTGACTTAGGAAGAATTCACCAGGTTTCTATCATATGCAATAGACCAGGATCCTCATCTTTGAGGGATAAATCCCTCTGTCTCTCAGATATTGTTTGAGTGAACTTTGTCCTCCAAAATTCATTTGCTACGATTCTGACTGTAAATAAACTGCTTTCCATAATCATTTGAAGTAGAAGAGAGACGGACATCTGTAGAAGCCTTTTTCTTATAATCACCAAATCTCTACATGAGATCATCTTAGGTCTGAGAGTCATGCATATAGAGGCTTTCCACTTCTGATCCATCCGTTTATTAATGGGATCACTTTTCCTTGTAGATCATGGAATTCCCTCCAAGTTAAATCCAGTAACATGATTAGCAACATTTCATAATCAATGCATCAACAATAATTTATCCAATAATGTAGGAATCTTTTAGTCAATGCTTCGACACAACACATATGAACATTATTTGGATGCTTACGGTCTCCATTATAGCATATTATCAAGAATGTGTACTACTATAAGTATTTTATAAAGGAGGTGTCATCCTAGATGGGTTGTGCAACATGATAGGCTATTTAAACAATCATGTGCATAGAAAATAATACACGAGCCTTTTGTTCATCAATAAAGGAACTATATCACATACTCAACCACTTATTGAATCTAGAAATGTAGATATGCATAAAACATATTCAAAGCAACCAGATCTAATCAAATACTTATATTTTGTTGTTTTTTTATGGGATTCCACAACCAGAGTATGCTGATATTCATATGCTTGCTGGAATATCATCACAGTTTGGATCTTCATATCATCTCTTCAGTATGGAGAGTACTAGAATAAGAAATATGAATGATCATCATTCCTTCACTTCCTTTGAGGAGTTTCTTCATCAACATCAGTGGTTGAGGCTTCATGCTTCCTCTTGTTTTCACTGAAACAATGGCTTGCATAGTGACCATTTTCTTACACTTGTAGCATTCTATGTGTGATAGATCCTTCTTCTTTTCCCTTCGATTTGGAGAAGAACTTGGTATCCTAGCTTGGTGCTTATTTTTGTGAAACTTCCTTCCTTTTCCCCTGTCTTTCTTGGAATGAGTGATGAAGGATTGACTCTCCTGAACTTGAATACCATGGAGTCTTTGCCTTGCTACAATCCTGGTCTCTTCCTAAGTGCAGTATTCCCATATCTTGTCAAATTTGGGAAACTTGGTTCGACCACTAATGGTTTGGATGAAGGACTCCCAAGATGGTGGAAGACCATTTAGAGTTTTTATGACAAGCTCTTTTTCTTCAATGTTGTCTCCAATGGACCTTAGCTTGTCCTAAAGTTCGGTGATCCTCATGAAATATGAGGCAATAGATTCAGAATTAGTCATATTCATATTTGACAGTCTGTTTGTCAATGTGAGGGTCACATTAGTGCTATTGTGTTCAAATAAATTCTTCAAGGTATTGAACATCTTTCTAGCTGTCTTCTTTTTTTATTTTATTTGTGGAACCAATTGATCTTTGATTGAGTCAACCAAAATCCTTGTTGCTTTCGCATCACACTTCCTCCACTGGGACTTGGCTTCTTCCGCTTTTGGTTCTAGAAATTTCTCACTGACAAAATTCAAGAGATCATTTTCTTATAGAATGAGAAGAACCCTAGGATTCTATGATATGAAGTTTGTAGCCCCATCAAGACAATCGTAAGCCTTCATTCCAATCATCTTGTCTGCAAATTTGAACTAGAAACACTAGTAGGAGTTAGGTTGAAATTTTAAATTTGAATAAGATAACCTCACAGATAGATGCACCTTGCCAAGGTGAGTTGAGGGAAGTTGAGGTTGAGCCAAAATAGTGGAGGGAAACCTACAAAACTTGATGCCCTAGCTTCTTCCCATAGTATCCCGTAGTAAAAAATTGAGACTTCTTGGAATTTGTCTTTTCTTTCACCAAAATATGCACCTCCCCTAGAGTGAAGTTTCCACAGACATTTTTCACTGAATAGATGAGGGAAGGCCTTGGAAGGTTAAACCATATTTTTTGGAAATGGCCTCTTCTAGAAATGTTTTGATACCATGTTACTTTTTACAAGATTATAGTAGTATATCTTATTTACCATTAAACAATAGGATCTCTAGAAGAAAGAAAAATAACATAAACAAAGAACACAAGAATTTATCTTGGGAAACCCAATCGAGAAAAACCTAACAAACCTTCGTATAGAGATAATGACTCCTGAGAGAGAGAGAGAGAGAGAGAGAGAGAGAGAGAGAGAGAGAGAAATCTCTCTCTAAGATATAACCCCAGAAAATACTCTGCTAGACTGCAGTAGCGTACCTTTTTTGTTTGAGTGACTTGTAGTGAATGTGTGTAATAATGAGGAGGGGTGCATCCTATTTATATTTATTTTCCAAGTGGAAAATTACTGTGGCCAACCTACCTTGGGGAAAATACAAAAATAATTTTATTTTTATGCTTTTCTTGTTTATTCTTTCCCCAATGTTTACATTGATTCTTTCTAGGGTTTACATGGGTAGTTACATCATATGAACTCCCATAGGAGGTACATGGAAATACAATACAAGTACAATAAGAATAACTTCTGAAGTTGCACAACTTTCAACATTTTACTGTTGGTTATAATCAAATCATTTACATACTTTATGAGAGTAATATTATTGCTAGTTATTGACATCAATACCATAGTTTGGGGACATCTCTTATGCTAGCATAATTAAATATAGTAATTTCCAAGTGCAACCTTTGTGGTAACTTTGGCGTCCTTCTTACAGGTTGAAACCTCAACCTTGACTAGGTCAATATGCACTCTATCTCTATAGAAAATGAAGCATAGGGAAGCTATGGAGTCCATCGAAAATGAAGCATATGGAAGCTATGGAGTCCATAGAAAATGAATCCTTATGGTAGTTTATTATTGTTTTTGTAATTACTTTAGTATCATCTAAACACGATGGAAGTGATATGTGCATGTTTTGTTGTAAATGAAAATGCCATGAAAGTATATAAGAAAAAAAGTGTCAACATAAGGAAATTTTTTGATGTCCATGAGTATTTGACATTTCATTAATGCATTTGCAATATTGAATGGAATAAATACTCTGCATCCTTTCATTTTTTAAATTTGTATTCGAAGTGTCATCTCTTAAATATTTGACTTGGTGGTAATTAACTTTGAGTCAAGTTTTAGGAAGTACTTTTTCCCAAATGGTTGGTAAATTTGGTGTTCAATTATTGGGAGTGAGATTCAAAAACATATTGTAAGATTTTTTGATGCCTTATAATCTATATGCAATAGTCAAATTCCACGTTTATTCAATGTTGGTACACATTTTGATCCACAATGCATTGCACACCTAGAATATGACCAATGAAAGGAACATTTCATAACCCTCAATATAAAATGGAGAAAATCTCATAAACTAATATGAGCATTGACCAATATCTCCCAAATCATATTTTGAAATGGTATATGATTATGATATCACCTATATTTATTCAGGGATTTTGGCACCATTTGTGTTCATTGCATCCACAACATCCTAATATATTCTGGTTAAGCAATAAAAAATCCAAAACTGACCAGTTTAAGTTGGGAGCACTCTATAAATGTGCAAGTATAATTATCTATATGGAACATTTCCCTCTTGACTAGAGTCCATAGCAAATGAACTCGTCTTCTTGTTTTGTAGATAGTGAAAGTTGAAGTTCACATTTTTTCTAAATTTTACAATTAGTGGCTAAGGAATTTTCCATATATGTATGGAATCCCAATTCCATACAATTCTATGTTGTAGCGACTTGCAATTATATGGTCACATAAAGATAAATATACCATAATAAACATACAAGCAATTATAGAACCATCCCATGATCTCGGGGAAATGGTTTCCACATATATTAATGTTTAGAATACATGCATTGAAAATTAGAAAATTTTCAAGAGTTCACAACTCTCTAATTCATCTTAGTTGACTCTTTTTAACACAATATTCTTGCTTAACAATTTGTCCATTAGACTAGCTAATCTAACTCTAAATTGTGTTCTACTATTCATTTTCATAGTTTGTTCTACTATGTTTCTTCTCATATTTGATTTGAGAAACCACTCCTAAGTTTTGTGAAACACTAAATTAATATATTGTAAATATGACATGGTATGAGAAATGCCTCATAAAGCATCCATCTTACAACTTATATTCATATGTAATCATCCAAGAAGTAGTAGGTAAATCCAAGTATTCATATGCCATTCTCTACTCCAGAACTTGTCATCGGTATATAATTGTTTGGGGAAAAGAGGGGATTTAAGTATATCAAAAAGTATTTTTGGATCCAAGAGTTAAAGGAATTTTGAGTCCCTCATGTTTTGGAGAGTTTCAATATATTTTGAGGACCCAACCAAGCTTCTCAAGTGGATTCTATCATGGTTTGGGCCCTATCAAGGTAGGCAGATTTTGGGCCTTAGGCTCTCCATGATACAATATTAATTCCCTCTCATACCCTACCCATGATTTAATTGTACTATAGATGGATTCTCATTTTTTTGGATCAAGTACAATTCATAGATCATTTACATAAAGAAGTAGGTATGAGATGAGGCTAGGGGTATTTGAGGGGTAGTTCACGTTGATGAATTATAATATACCATGAGGTAGTGCAAGGACAAAATTATACATTCAACATGGAAAATAATTTATTGGTATCATAACTTAAATAATTTTACCCTTTTAAAGCTCTAATAGTAGTACAACTTGGCTTACGCACAATCATGGCCATGGAAGGTTGATGAAGTGCTTGTCTAGGAACCATACCTACACACAAATAGAACAATAACATTATATCATGTATTTCACAATTAGATAAATACAACATAAGCCAGAAAACAAATCAACAAAAAATTCACTAAATAATTATAAACCTAAAGAAAATGCATATATCTTTTACTCACCGAATTCACTAGATTTACTGATATTTCTTAGTTGCATATATGTTGCATGTGAATACCCGCAAAATTCATGATGGAATAATAAGTTTATATATATAACAAAATGATAAAAAAAACATGCAAACCAACATGTATCATACGCTAAAAATACCAAAGGTGAATATGTGCATGAGCTTCTCTCTATTTCAATACTAAGGTATTCTCTACTAAACAGGGCCAACCACGTGAAGGTGGAAGCTTGTATGGCCCATCCTCCCCCCCACATCACTCTCAATTCCCCCGACACAATCTATTTACTGTAACATACTTGAAAGAAATACAACTACATAAAACAAAACACTCATTTAAACTTCAATTCAGCTTGAGAACAAGAAGATACAATATGATATATATTCATATATTCAACTTTTTTAATTTCAAATAAAGTGAACAAAAAATCTTATTACAAAATTATTTAAATGACATACATAACTAGAATGTGGAAATTCTTAGCGATTTCCTATCCATGAATATGATGAGGATGTGTGTTTCCATGTGTTTTCGCGGTGATAATATTAATTTTTCCATGTGGTCATATGACATAGTATGGAAAATGAATAATGTGCACTACGAAAAGACATAGAAACACATTTTTTTCCTCATTGCTAATAGAAATGTTATTGTTGCAAGAGACCTGCACCCAACAATTCATACATCAACATGGACAAAAAAAGGAAAATAACATATATAGAATCTAATTAGAAAATTCAAAGCGAATGAACATACATATATAAAACAACAAACATAATAGTCATATAAATTTCATGCATATTATAGAACATAATCATAAAACACTATAATTGTAATATAGAGGTAGAAAACTATAAAAATCGACATATATAAAAATCATGTTTAGGCTATGAACATGTAGGCTCTCTAGAAATATATATATATAGTACATTTATTCTTAGTACAACAAAATGTGTTAGCCATGCATAGTGACCAATCTCTACTTCCCTACTTTTTTTTCTATTTTTTCCTTATTAATGCAATCCATATTTCTCTCATTTCCATCAACTTCCTCAATATCATCTCAACTAGATTCTTGTGGTACTGGATCAATATCATCATACCATAAGATATGTCTACGTATATGTTTCCTAGTTGTTAAAGCGACACCAACTACTATTAAAGAAAACCATCTTTTGATAAGCTTATTTATTTTAAACAGTAACCAAAAAAATATAAATTTTATAATTGAACTTGTACATGTACATGTTGTTAGGGTACACAGGGTACTCCCAAAGGAACGAACACCAAGAATAGCCGCTTCACACAAACAGATCACAGATCAATACACCAATGTTTGTCATGTGGTTAAAACCCTCGAGAGGGAAACAGTCCACGGCCCCGGCCAAATAGCTACTTCGGAGCAATTTATTATGCAAAAGAAATAAAGTTACATGAGCTTCTCATAATTGATCAACTAGCCAATGACCCTCTATGCTCTTTAAATAGAGATCATAGACCAATCGGGTGTTAAGCCACGGATCAAT
>LPNX010461385.1:66869-86776 GCA_001517045.1 Pseudotsuga menziesii
AGAGGGAAAAGGTGATGACCCAAAGTTGTTAAATTTGTACAACCTGGTAATATCATCAACGGTTCCAGTAGCAAGGACACTTTGAGGATTTTTAAAATCCTTGATTACAACTTGATGAGGTGTAAACATTACAGTTTTACCTTCACCTGAATGAGTAATTTGATAGACTGATAACAAATTGCAGGAAATCTTTGGAACACATAGTACATCACTGAAAGGACCATTCTCTACTGGAACTGTTCCAGATCCTACAACACTTAAAGATCTATCATCACCAACAAATATTTGTTTGGTGTTACATTCATGCATAGTAGAAAAGATGGCTTTATCCTTAGCCATATGATAAGATGCTCCAGAATCAATGAGCCATTCATTTGAAGTAGAAGAAGATGCAGTATAAGAGTAACCAGAAGCACAAAGTGCATGTCCATGAGAGGTAGATTCTGAAGACGAATCTAGGATGATGTGGTGCTTCTTCATTGCTGCTTCCAAGGCTTCCATCTTCTTAAAACACTTAGATTCATCATGATTATCTTTCCCACAAAAATTGCAATGACGCTCAGTCTTCTTTCCTTTTTGCTTGGATCCTTTATCATTTTTTAAGGGAGGAGCTGAATGAGGGGGTTTGGGACACTTGTTGTTTTGCTTTTTATTATGAGAATTCTGTTTCTTGGGAGGCTTGGACTTTTCTTTCTGTTGGGACAATAAGGCTTTCCTAGATGTATCTGTATTGTTAATTATTCCAAGATGAATGAGCTTGTCCTGCTCTCTAATTAAGGAATCACAAAAGGATTCAAGACTAGGCTCTACATAGCTGGCTGCAGTCAAGGATTCTTTCATGGAGTAGAATGTAGATACAAAAACAGAATATGCAGGTCCAAGTTTGGAAAGAATATGATAAATGCATTGTTTGTCTTCTTTCTTAATCTTGCATTCTGCACATAATAGTCTAAGAGTTTTATACTTAGATAAATAGTCTTGAATGCAAGAAAAATAATTTGGATTCAAGGTAAGCAACTCATTCTCAAGTTGATGACCCCGAATTTCATTGTTTTTACCAAACACAGATTCCAACTTTTCCCAAGCTTTATCAGGTTCATCAAGGTCGGATATGTGGAATCGCAAATCAGTAGAGATTGACATCCCAATCAATCCACGAGCTTCATCACATCTATTTGCCCATTTAATTTTCTTATCATCATCAGTGGGTTCTGTTTCTTTCCCTGAGGTTATCCTGAAAAGTCCCCTACTTCGTAGAACATCCTCCATACGAGATTTCCATGAGAAATAGTTAGAACTTGTAAGTATGATATCACAAGGGGCGGCCATACTGTAAAATAATGGTTGAAAGAATAGAAACTAACTATTTATATGCAAAGAGCTCGAAAAAATATGCGGTTTTAAAAAAAACGGCACTTAAAACTGATTCCGGATGATGAAGTTATGCTTGATCAAAGGAAATGCTGGAGATGTCCCCAATAGTGACGTGGCAGATATTAACTTGACCAGTAAAAAAAAGAACCCCCCTCTTCCAAAGATCTACCTTTGACAATCACTTTACAATAAAGTTGCTTTGAAGTGAATCACTTTTGTAGAATAAGTGAGATTCACTTTTACAATAATGTACTTTTAAATAGTGCGGCAATAAATTAAAAGACTTAAGTGGCTCACTTTTATTTTATTTTATTAATGTGAGATGCACTTTTACAATAAAGTAACTTGAAAAATAGAAATTGTATGCACTAAAAGGTAACTTGATGAGACTTGAACTCAAGACTTATCAAGATGTAAAGCAACTTTGGAGCAAGTGAGCTAAGTTTAAAAGGTACGTAAAACTATGGAAAGAGGAAGGGGCTTCTTTTTTTTTTTTTTTTGAAACTCTTCTCTTTCGTTTTCCGTGCTTGCTTTCTTTTCCTGCAAATCACAAAAAAAACGAAAAACAAAAACAAAAAAACTTTTTCCACACAATGGGGTTAGATCTTGGTTAGCTTACCCGGAAAGTCTACTTTTTCAAGTTATCTCGCTGTTTCTGATTTGCCGTGATCGCACAAGGTGCACGGCAAAGAGCATACGTAGCCGAGAAGACAAGAAAAAAACTTTCCCTCACTGTTTCTGATTCACCGCGATCGCGCAAGGTGCACGGCAAAGAGCATACACAGCCAGGGAAGGCAACAGTCTGAGACTAAAACAAAAGAGATCTAATAATAAACTGATAAATATATGAGAGATTTAAAAAAAAAAACAAAACCGTCACTGTAACATTATACCTTCAGATTTGCCAAAATGGGTGTTTCTGGAGCAAACAGAAATGTTTTTCGGTGAAACGAAAACTGTTTCCAAATGGAAACGGTGCTCCGGACGTAATGGAACAGCTCCCACGGGACACAAATGCACAGAAAATCTAGAACCAGAAACCCTTAAAAAAGTTTCGGCAACACCGGTTCCAGATCTTGATCAAAACCGAAAGCGGCTCTTCATAAAAGCTCTGATACCATGTTAGGGTTAGGGTACATAGGGTACTCCCAAAGGAACGAACACCAAGAATAGCCGCTTCACACAAACAGATCACAGATCAATACACCAATGTTTGTCACGTGGTTAAAACCATCGAGAGGGAAACAGTCCATGGCCCCGGCCAAATAGCTACTTCGGAGCAATTTATTATGCAAAAGAAAGAAAGTTACATGAGCTTCTCATAATCGATCAACTAGCCAAGGACCCTCTATGCTCTTTAAATAGAGATCATAGACCAATCGGGTGTTAAGCCACGGATCAATGGTAGGTATGATCTAAGAGAAGTTGAACCGTTGGATCACTCTATGTCTAGAACATATCGTGACCGTCGGATTAGAATATTTACAAATGCATACTAATGCATACTAAAGAAACACACTTTTACCTAACGGATATATTACATAAGTTGATCTTAACTAACTCCTAAGTGTCTAAATATCCTAACACATGTAGGTTTAGTAGGGAGAACCTCTGGATGGGAGGTACTGAATTCGATCTCTAAAACTGGATCATCATGAGGAACAACTATATCTACTTGTATTTCCCACAATAACATTTGTAGAATTGTTATAGAATGCCACAATGTAGAATTGTACTTTATAATTATTTTTTCAATCAAAACCCATTGAGATTGTATACCTCATCTATGTTGACAGTAGAGGTGTCAATTGCATTAGAATTTTTTATTTCGACCATGGCATTGTATCCTCCTTTAAAGAAAATTTTGTGGTTGTTAGTTGTGGGCATAAAGACAAAGTTAGTGGAATACATATCCCATAACATAAAACAATTTGTCAAGGAAAATGTTTAAATCCCAAATGAAAATACAAAAGGGACAATTTAAAAAAAATAACACTTACATATCTTCCCTTCACTTTAACGTGGCCCTTGAATAAAGCTTTTGCTGTCCAATCTTCTCAATTCTGGCCCGTGTGGCCTTTGTTGTACCTTTAAGCCTATGAAAACAACAAAGTACATGTTTATGTGATTTAAAAATCTTGGTCAAATGAAATATACAAATTATAATTTCAATGTTCGACACATTATTTTATCTACCTTGGTGTTTTCACTGCACTTAGAGGAAAGGGCCCCTCTTTTCTCATCTTCTTTTCCTTGGAATCCTCTACTAGTGCATCCCACTCACATTTTGGAATTATTTTAGGACTCACATAACTTGACTATCAACTTATATTATTGTGGTAATTGTCCTTCACACATTTCAAGTACTTCCTAGCCATGGTTTGGACCATCTTTTGGTTGAACACTGAACCAAACAACGTGGACATGTGGTTCATCAAATCCTTCTTCAAGTCATTTCTCTAATATTTATAACTTGTTCCAATGGTTGGTGCAAATATGGAAAATTCCTTTTCATGCAAATGTTGGTAGAACATGTCATTGATTACAATGCAATAAAAAATTATGATTAGAAAGATTAAAGAATATAAAAATATTATTATTTGTATAAAATTAACGTATTGCAATGGAGTGGATTTAATTACCATATAATTTTAATCCCTTTACCAACACCAAATCATGGTGCATCTATAATTCAATTGGTAATTTACCGATGCTCTTTACTACCACGCTTGGCATCATGGAACTCGCATTAGCCTATGATGATTGAGGAACAACAATACTAGAACCGGTATTGATCCTATCTGTAGTTGGGGTCATGGTATACCCCCCATGAACACTAGGTGTAGAATCAGGGGTAGACTCAAAAATACCAAGATCTATGGCACCAGTAGCATGCACATGAGGAGCAGGGGGTGAAACCATAGCTGCTCCTTTGCTATTCCCAACACCAAGTTCTTCCTGTCTCATGAATACCTAAGAAAATAGGTTTCACTGAGTCAACCTCTTAAATTCCTTTAAAAAATTCATATTATTTAAGATAAATAATGGAATAAAATTTTTAAAAACTTACGTTGTACTTATCTATGCGGTCCATCAATAATTTGGTTCTCCTTTTCATTTTTAGGAGTATCTTCCGCATACACCAATATAGCTAGTTCATCGCCCATTCTTTTAACATTTTCTTTGAGAGATACTAAAGGGTCATCAACTCTTGATATGTTCATGTCATCCTCATTGGGACAAGGTGTCGACATGGGATCCTACCAAAAGTCATATCATATAAGTCCAATAATCAACATAACAAGGATCATCGCATTAGGATAAAATAGAACAATATGGAACACACACATACACATATTATCTCACCCAATCATTGTCGATTCCTTTCCCTTTCCCCCAATTATCCTATAACAAAAGCCATGATTTGTTAAGAATATATACAAAGATGACTTTCTAACAACATAAAATACATATAACGAAAAATAATAAATAAGCAATGTACATGCTTTTTAGTAAATCATGGGCATGATTGCTAAGCCAAACTTACTTGAATCTTAGTTTTTATTCAAATTATAATTGAGCAACAAATCCTTTCCCACGGGTATTGATTTTATTACTTTAACCTACAACTTTGTTATCCTCACCCTAAGCAAAAACATAATTGGGTAGTTTGTTTGTGCTTCCAGGATGAGTATTGTTTATAAACCCAACAACATTTTTGTAATATTTTTGTCTTCCATCAATATATATGGAAGATCCTTTATGTTTATTTTTTTCCTTTCATTATAATTTGCACAAATTTTGTATATGTGCACTATTTAGATATATTATTATCCTACCCCAATGTGTGTAATCATACTTTAGTCCAACATATTCTATCAACCCCACTTCACTCTTATATGGAATGTTCACACCGTCCATTATAAAGAGCCCCAAAGCATGTAAAGTAGATGGAGCAATGCAATATTTTCTTCCATCAATAGTGAAATCGATGTTTATTTCAGGAAGTGGGCTTGGTTCCCAATTCTTCAAATAATGCCTTACATTAATGGAACTTCCTTGTCTTCGATGGACTCATTGTCATAACAACATGAACCTCCTAAAAAAATAAATACATCCATACATTTTTTTAATTTTATTCTAACATTGATACCTGTAGTTGATCTCGACATACTTCTTGATGATTTCCCTTCTTTAATCTATTCAATACAACCATCACTATCCAAGTATAGATCAAACATATCTATTTTTTTGTTCCTATAATTAACATGGAACAACAACAATCATTATCCAATCATACGATTTAGATAACAAAAGTAGAAATTAAAATATCGTATATCTTTTATTTATGTGACTTATTCTATGTGCTTTTCACTCATTGGTTTCCCACATATGCTTAGTGACCAAATGAAGCATATGTGTGATATGTTAACTTAGGTGCACAATGGGTTCAATGCATGCAATTTCATTATTTCTATGGTATCCTTTGTCGTGAAAACAATGCTCTTTGATATACACAAAGCATTGATGCTTATAACATATGCACAACATTGATGGTACCATGTATGCATGAAGTATCAATGCTCCCTTATATCCATGAAGCATCAATCATCCCATATATACATTGTAGACCCCATGACATGTACATATGTGTGTTAGAATTAATATCCCATTGATCTTCAAGAAATGAGTTCTATTAGATTCTTAATTATTTGCAGTGAAAAGGAACAAATAATACCCACTGAACAAAACAAATCTCATAGGAAATAGACAAGAATTGCTCAGTATAATTCCAGTGTAAAATTCATCAATCCCAACAGTATACAACAGTGTTACATAAAGGATAATTTGAATCATGAGAGATGAATTTGAATATACCAACTCAATATTGAGTGCATGGCTACCTAGAAGTGTCTAAATCACTATCGAAGTTCAACATGATAAATCCATATGTCTAATCCAGTATCTCAATCAGTTACAATAAATCAAACCAGTCTAATTGTAGTGGTAGGTGAGAAGTAGGTGAGAACTGGTGCCTTCCCACATGCATCCATGCATAACTGGCGCTAACTGAATTGGAGGATATCTAACTGAATATAACTGCAGCATAACTAAGCTTGACTAGTTACCAACTTCCAATAACTGAAGGAGGTTGGTGCCGACACTCCTAGTGGCTCCTAAATTGTAGGGATTGGTCTAGGAGGCACCTAAACTGATGCATGAAGGTGCAGTCAGTTCCAGTTAGCCTCTATCGGTGTTCCCCACACTCTAGTGACTGGTACATGTGTCCCCATTAGGCCAAGTGGACCCAATAGTACTAGTGTACCCAATAATAACTAAATGACTCCTAAATTAGGAAAATGTAATCTAATAGACAGTTTGGAAAAGGGAGGATTATAAATCCTAACACCCCCCTTGAATCCTAACTTGGACAACTGTGGGCCCTGACAACAAGTCTAAAAGTTACCCATTTACAATCTAAAAGATAAAAAATGATGCTTAATAAACCAATTAAATAGGGGAAAACCTCATGGGAACCTCCCCCCTCAAGATAAGCAAGAATCGGAAAAAACAAGTTAAAAACTTGCAAAATTTTTTAATGCATTTTGCAACACTATGCAACAACAAAGAGATATTTTGGTTCTTCTGTGCAGAAGCATTCTGAATTTGTGCATGTGAACCTATGAATCCAAACTTAATGATTATGTGTCGAGGAATCTTCCTCTTTGGAAGAATAAGAATATGCTCAATTGAATCAGAAATATAGACAACTGCTAGATGAAAACTTGACCAATGTAGAGCAACTGAAATCAACTGATGAGAGAGAAAAATTTCTTGAGAATTCAAACCATGTGATGAAAGACCAAGAAACTGATATATTTCATCCTTGAACATCAAACCATGTGAGTTAAAATCAGCCCCAAGTGTTAGTAGCAAGTGTCCAGCCGAATGCAGAATGTCTCCATCTTTACTAGTTCTACGAGGAGATGAGCATGTGATCAAATAGATAGGTAGAGAAGCCATGGGACTATGGAGAGATAATTCTTGAGTTCCATAATCTGATATAGCTTCAAAGATAACCAATGATTCACAAAATATAATATCAGAAAACTCATAATAGAAAACTAACATCATATCCCCAGCATCAAGTTTGAAAGAGACTTGTGGTACTTGATTTGTCACACCAAAATTGATGAGACCAGCTACAAGCATGACTGAAGGCTATTGGAACTTAAAAATTGATCCAAATAATATAATAAAAAATCCAAATAATATCATATCAGATCCAAATAAGTTCATATCATATCCGAGAGTGGAATGATATCAAATCCCCAACAACAATTTTGAAGGAGATTTGCGGTACTTGATTTTTCACACCAAAATTGATGAGAGCAGCTACAAGAATTAATGAAAGATATTTAAACTTAAAACATGAACCAAATAAGATCTTATCAGATCCAAATAAGTCTGTATCATATCCAAGAGTTTGCTCCACTGAGATGGTAGATGCACAATTTTCTCCTTCTTCAAAATTATGAGTATGGTGCATATAATCATCTAGGAATTTGCTGGAAACTCTAGATCAATGATAGTGAATGGATAACTCCTAAAATATGATATTGTTTCCAAAATATACATGGTATTACTTATATGCACACCAACAACATCATTAGATATAGAGAAATCAAATTCCTCTTCGTTTTCTGAAACAATCACCAGTAAACTATGCACAAAATTTAAAATAGAAGAATCACTGGAGAATTTTTGCATAGAATGGAAGGAAATTTTTTCTTCAACAACATAGCTTAGAATTTATTCTTCTAGATAAACCTGATCAGAATATGAGATATCAAATATCTCATAAAATTCTAGAGCAGCAGGAGAAGGAGTCACTCCAAGGAGACTTTCTTCAATTCGAATTGACTGTGTGGAATATTCTTCTTCTTCTTCATCTTCAAAAATTTACTTTGCTGTAGGAGTGGGCACATAGAGTCCATTCTTGAAATATGCATGTTGGATTCTATTTTAACCTTTATACGCAACTGGGATTTTATATTCATCTCCCATATGACTGCTAGGTCCTCCTGATAGAGTGAAAGTGATGAAGCATTCCCTGGAGGAAACCATGTGGTTGGATGCTCCAGAATCTATCAAGTAAGCCTTCAACGGAGTGAGGCCTGCCTTCAAGGCATGGAATCTCTCATATTCTTCAGTATTCTCTCCATCATCAGACATATCATCACCTTATGGAAGGGAAATATTGTTCTGTACAAGGATATTTTTCAACTGGTCGAGTGTCTTCTTCATGCACCGACTTTCTGGATGAAATCCTCTCATACAGTATGAATATCTAGTGTTTTATTTTCAGGAACTTGAGGCTCCAGTGGAAGAGTTCTAATTCTCTATTGGATTCTAATCAAAATATTTAGGATCCTTCCCCTTGTGCCTCCCTTTATCTTTCACATTAGCAGAGTATGTCACCAAAATATCTTGGTTTTTCAAAGTCTGGAGGAATCCCATATGTACCAACTTTTCTTGCTCCTGTATTAAGGACTCGACAAAGCTATCAATTGAGGGCATATTCTGATTGGGAATGGAAGCTATTCCATAATGGAAGGTAGAGACAAATACATAATACTTAGAATCTATTTTTCCAAGTATGGAGAGAGCATGTTGATCATACTTTCTCTCTATTCCGCACTATCTGCATTGAAGTAACAGAGACTTGAATTTTGTAAATAATTGTTGTATGGTCTCGAAATTGATGGGTTGTAAGGCTATCGGCTCATTCTCCATAATTTGTCCATGAAAATCATCTTGATTTCCAAACAAGACTTCAATATTCTCCCAAGATTCTTTGGGAGTCCTCAAACCTTCAAGGTGGAAGAGGAGGTCTCTGGAGTTGTGAGAACATAGAAAGCCAAAAAATACATATAAGCGATTCAGAAACTTGTTTTTCTCACTTGGAAGATGGGGTTCAACCTCCCTTGCCATTGTGATCCTGAAAAAAGCCCTTGTTTCGCAAGGAAACTTGCATATCTACCCTCCTATAAACATAGTTGAAGGGTTTTAGGATCAGGGGTGTGGAAGGTTGAGAATGTTGATGTAATTGTAACTTCGGAATGTATTCACTTGTATTTCTTATGTATTGTAACCCGATGTTTATTCCGTGATGTACTTGAGTCATGTCATGCCCCGAGGTTCCTATCGGGAGTTTCTATAATGTAAACAAGTCATGTCAAGTCAAGGTGGGTAACCCTCCTATTGTCTAAGGGTTAAAGTCCCCGCATGTCTGGGGCACTAGGGTTATTAGACCCACCTAGTGAAGTCGGCCCTAGTTGGGTTTAGTCAAGTCAGGAATTAGTATAAATAGAGAGCTAGCCTCTCTATTTATCACACACTCACTCACACTCAGTTGTAGCACATAGCTGAGGAAGAGAAAGACATTGGGGCAAGGAAGAAATAGGTTACTGCTGTAGGGAGATCATCTTACTGTTTTGGGTTTCACTTTTGGTGCTGATTCTATCTCAGAGGAAGTTGCGGGGTTTTATCCATTTATGGTTTCCCTGAGGAAAAACACTGTGTTCATTGTCTCTTGTGTTTGATTTCTATGCTTGTTGTTCTCTTAGTTAAATATCCTAATTGTATGCTAGCTTAATGTTAAAAATCTAACATGGTATCAGAGCTAACCTAAGAAGAAGACACTGTGCAGTTGCGGGAACTAGGGCTTCCTATTTTGTGGATCTCTCTCCACAGATTTTCAGCAAAAGTAGGGTGGAATAACTCTCCTCCCTAGGGTGCATCTTTCTGTCGAAGCAGAATCCAATTATGAGGTTTTTCAGTTTTGGACCCGACACTATTGCCAAAAATTAGGGCTTTTCAGAGAAGAGGAATTTTTCAGTGAGCCCAGGCCTGGATTGATCTCCTCCCCAAAATAAAAGTTAGGGATCAAATTCAAAGAATTTGGTTGGACAGAACTTCGGAAAAGAAAAACCCTAATCTACTCCTGAATCAACACTGCAAGATTTCAGCTCCAAATCCAGATCCGACATCTTGACATGGTAAGATCTAAATCTTTTGTATTTCCATTTGAGGTTCTCAGTTAATGTCTCATCATACCAAGCTTGATGAAAATATTTAGGGAGATGATAAATTCCGAGCCTGGAAGTATAGGATCTCCCTGGTCCTGGAAGAAAATGAGTTAGACTCCTATATCAGTGAGGAGGTTCCAGTTCTAGAGGGATATGAGGCCAAGGCCTTACATAAGAAGAAGTTGGTTATGGAAAAGAGGATCATTACTGATTCTATCAAGGATCACATCATACCATAGGTGTCCTCCCTCAAGACACCTAAAGCTATGTTTGATGCCATAACCAAATTGTTTGAAGGGAAGAACATCAATCGAAAGATGACTCTAAGGAACCAGTTGAAAAATGTAAATATCCAGAATGAGGAGACCATCCAGTCATACTTCACAAGGGTCTCCCAGATCAAAGAACAATGGGAAGTAGTACATGAAGAAGTGGAGAATGCAGAAATTGTGATGACAACTTTGAATGGCCTCCCTAGGTCATGGGATTCCCAAGGAATCTGTGCTAGAAAGAAGTTAGTCAATTTTAGTAGACTGTGGGAAGAATTTTCACAAGAAGAAGCTCGAATAGCAGCTCGAGAAGAAAATATGGGAAGTGAAGATCAAGCTCTGATAGTACACTCGAAGAAAGGAAGAAGGGAAAAGAATCATCACCAAGGTAAGCATTCTCATCAGAAAGGTTCATCTAAACTCAAATGTTATACATGCGATGAAATAGGACACTATGCTAGAAACTGTGCCATTAATAAGAATGGACCCAAGAAGAAGAGGAACTCCAAAATAAGACATCATGCTCACACTGCTAAGGATGATGATCCTACCAGAAAGAGAGTAAAACAAGAAAGTGAAGACGAATATGTTCTGATCTCCACTCTCACGGGAACTGTCACTCAAGGAAGCAAATATTGGCTTACTGACAGTGGGGCTTCCAAACACTTGACAGGTTTCAAGGAATCCTTTGAGAAACTATCTAAACATAATTCACCCCATAAGGTGAAACTTGGGGATGACTACCAATATCCCATAAAAGGTAGTGGTGAATCATCCTACAAGCTAGAATTTGGAAAGTCTATGAAAATGAAGGATGTCTTGTTTGTACCAGGACTAAAGAAGAATATCCTATCCATATCGACACTAGATGAAAAAGGCATGAGGGTTGAATTTGTAGATGGCCAAGTCCTCATGTGGCCAAGAGGAAAGACTATTGACGATGCAATAGTAATTGGAGAACAAGAAGGAGGATTATACAAATTGAAGGGCCATCCAGAACAAGATTCGGTCCATGAAATAGTAGATCCAAATGAACTTTGGCACAGAAGTCTTGCACATGTGCACTACAGAGCACTACCACTTGCAAGCAAAGCTGTTGAAGGTCTTCTAGAAATTCAAGCAAAATATGAAGGAGTCTGCAAAGGATGTGCGAAAGGAAAGAACAGAAAGAAGAAATTTCCAAGTAGCGAAAGAAAAGCAAAAGGAATCTTGTAAATCATCCACTCCAATGTATGCAGACCAATGTCATCAAGTTCTCTAAGTGGGTATGTATACTATGTTTCTTTTATTGATGATTTTTCTAGGAATACATGGATTTACTTCATGAAGAACAAAGATGAAGTTTTCAGCAAGTTCAAAGAATTCAAAGCCTTGATCGAGAACCACACAGAAAAGAAGATCAAGATCTTTCGATCAGATAATGGCAGAGAATTCACATCAAATGAATTCAAAGACTTATGCAAAGAATCAGGGATTAAGAGGGAGTTATCCACTCCATATAATCCACAACAGAATGGGGTTGTAGAAAGGAAGAATAGAACTATCATGGAAACTGGAAGAGCAATGCTTTATGATCAAGATCTTCCCATGCATCTATGGGCAGAGGCTGCCATAACAACGGTGTATGTATAGAACCGTACTCCACACAGAGTACTCGAGAACAAGACTCCTGAAGAAGTATTCTTTGGTAAGAGAATAGAAGTCAGCCATCTCATAATATTCGGTTGTCCAGTGTACATACACATTTCGAAAGAAAAGAGGACAAAATTAGACCCTTCAGGAAAGAAGGGTATATTTGTGGGATACTCTGAAAGCTCGAAGGCTTACAGAATATACTTCCCAGGATTCAAGAATATCAACATCAGCAGGGATGTAACATTTGATGAAGACACATCTTACAACAAATCCAGAAAGAGTCTTGCTGAAGAACATAAAGAAGCAGAAGCACCCAGGATTCATGATACAACCATGAATGAAGAGATTCAAGAAGAAGATCGAGAATTTGAAGAACCACAAGAACCTGTAGATCCACCTCAAGAGAAGAATCCTCACAAGAGGAAACCTGCTTGGCTACAAGAAGCTATCCAAGGTGCAGAAAGATATGGGGCTCCAGAAGAGAATCACAGAGAAAGAAAGAGAACTAGATCTTGCTCTGGATATGTAGCTTTACTATGTGACTTTATCAATAAAGAACCTTCCAATTATGAAGAAGCAGCATAATAGAAAGAATGGAAGGATGCTATGATCGAAGAGCATCAATCGATCATGAAGAACGATGTTTGGGATGTTGTCCCAAAACCAGAAGGGAAGTCGGTTGTAACTTCCAAATGTATTGACAAGATCAAGCATGTTGCAGATGGTAGCATAGAGAAATATAAAGCAAGATTCGTGGCTCATGGATTCTCACAGAAAGAAGGAATAGATTATGAAGAAACCTTTGCATCTGTATCCAGATACACTTCCATCAGATCAGTACTTTCTCTAGCTGCAGTGATGAAATGGAAGATACACCAAATGGATGTCAAGACTTCTTTCTTGAATGGTGTAGTGGAAGAGGAAGTGTATATAGAGTAGCCACTCGGTTTTGAGACACATGATATGGAGTCTCATGTGTGCAGATTGAAGAAAGCCCTGTATGGTTTGAAATAGGCACCCAAGACATGGTATGGCAGAATTGACAGCTTTCTATCCAATTTGGGCTTTACCAAGAGTAAAGCAAATTCCAACCTTTACTACAAGGTTGAAGATGGCAACCCAGTGATGCTGCTACTGTATGTAGATGATCTATTTGTAACAGGTATGGATGGGTTGATTTCTAATACGAAGAGAAAGCTTGCTGACAAGTTTGAAATGAAGGACTTCGGTATGATGCATTCTTTTCTAGGTATGGAGGTGTGGCAGAATGCGGATGGAATCTCCCTCGGACAAGGGAAGTATGTAGTAGAGATCATGAAGAGGTTTTGGATGATGGACTACAAGGCCATGACCACACCTATGGCATCGAACCTGAAGCTGTTGAGTGATGCTTCATCAGAAGCAATTGATGCTACTATGTATTGTCAGATGATTGGGTCATTGATGTACCTGATGAACACAAGACCATATATTTTCTTTGCTGTGAACACCTTGAGCCAGTTCTTGACAGATACGAGACATGTTCACTTGATTGCTGCAAATCATATTCTAAGGTACCTGAAGGGTACAATTGATTATGGGATCATGTACGAGGTGAATTAGAAGATTAACCTGGAGGGTTATGTTGATTCAGATTGGGAAGGCAGTGCCATCGATAGGAAGAGCACCTCAGGGTGTTGCTTCAGTATGGGATCAGGTGTGATTTATTGGTTTAGCAGGAAGCAATCCTATGTGGCACTGAGTACAGCTGGAGCAGAGTATGTCGCAGCTTGTTCAGCTAGTTGTGAGGCAGTATGGCTGAGGAAGCTACTGTCTGATTTATTTGATCTCCAAATGGATGCTACTTGTATACATTGTGAAAACCAAAGTTGCGTGAAGTTGTCAGAGAATCTAGTGTTCCATGACAAGTTGAATCATATGGAGATCAAGTATCACTATATCAGGGATGTGGTGTAGAGGGGAGTAGTGAAGCTCTAGTATGTTGTGACGGAGGAACATATAATTGATGTGTTGACAAAGCCATTGGCTAAGGTGAAGTTTGAGTACTTCAGGGAGAAGTTTGGTGTTCTCCAGATCGAGGTTTCCTCCAAGGGAAAATGATGAGACCCAGAGCCATTTTGACATGGTCACTACTACATTTCGACCAAAAATCCGACGGCCGTCATGTCGGATTTTCGACACTGCCCTGTCGCATGTACGACACTTTGATTTTTTTTTAAGCGTAGGAAACTTGGCGTCGGTTATCCAACACCTAAGTAACCATTGGTTAAGAGACACTTAAGTAACCATCGGTTAAATATAAAGCGTCGGTTAAGCGACAGCAGTTCTTCGACGGTAGCAAAAAAATTCACTTTCATGCCGTCGGTGAAGCGACGGATATAAACTGCAATCGTCTGTTTAGCGACATGAAGTGCCGTCGCTTAAGTGACGGAGAAAAGGGTGAGCGTCGGATATGCGACAGGTATAGCCGTCGCTTAAGCGACGGAAGTAAATATTTTAAAAAAAATAACCGTCGCATAAGCGACGGAAGTGAATTTAAAAAAAATAAAATATTTGCAAATTACCATTCCACAATAGATTGTGAATCATGCAACCTAGAACATAAAAATTTCTTGAAAATGTGGCATTTCCATCTTTAATTTATTCCTCTATAAGCATCTTGATTTCTAGCGAACAGTAGGTTACATGGGAGTTCAAATATATTTGCTTCCTTGGTGGTTTGTGATTTAGGTAGAGTAAGTAATAAACAATAATTTGGCCAAGTAGAGTAAGTGAATAACAAACCACTGATCATGAGATTTATATTTCGGAAGTTGTCCAAAGCAACGTCTACAAAGTTATTATATACAGTTTGATAAGGACTGCACACTCCAAATTCTAGAGTACAAAATTGTTTACCATATTTCTTAGCAGAAACCTAAATCTGTCGATGTGTCTATCAACCAATGATTACACCTCTAATATATAATCCTATATCCTTGCATAACATTGTGATTGTCCCACTACTTTTATGGAGAAACAAAATTTAAAAAGAAGATCCACGAAAAGCTCTGGCCTAATCCTGATTGACCCAAGGGGATCTAATAATTGCCAAAACACTCAAGAAACGTCTCCTAAAATTACAAATTTGCCTCTTAGCGACATTACAATTTGGAGCAACTAAAAATCCTTATTTTCCCACTGTTAAAATAATGCTGAACCTAATTCATATCCATGACATCACCCACCACCACTGTATCACTCTCGTGGCGAACAACATTGTACTTTTCTGAAAGATCATTGGACTTCTTAATAGAGTCCATTAGAATTTTGAATTTAGCACTGCATTCACCACCACTGCATCAATAGAAGAAAAGGAAGGTTTCAATAAATTGCATGGTTAAAGACTAAAAAAAATCACTTCGAAAGTAAATTCCAAGAAGTGGCAATGCCTCTGTCTATTACTAAATTTCAACTCCGTGAATTTTGTTCCAGCATGGTCATTATTGAAGTGATAAAGCAACCTTCCATACAAAGTTTACAAGCACTCTATCCTGCCTTATTGTAAAATCTATGAAGCTAAATGCTAGGCAATATAGCTAGATGCTAGGCTCCGAAAAACAAACCTCTAAGCAGGCAATGTAGCTAGATGCTAGGCTCCAAAAACCACACAACCTAAGGAGACGTCTTTATCCAGCTGACCTTACAAAAACTGGATAAGACACTTGCATACCTAGGTGTGACTTGAAAGGATTTATATCCTATGTCTCTAATTAGGATTCCACCTCTGTAGTGTAACAGGTTACACCATTACGAGACAGTAATAGTTTATAACATTTCAAAAATGGAAACTCACATTTGGTAAATGCTGTGCCTCTAAACATGTGATTCAAAATCTATAAGCATAGCATCTATAAAGCACCACAAAGTGTCTTCAGAAAATGAAACCCAAAAGAAAAACTAAGTATAGCTTTTGTGAGTAATCTGTAATAAATCCCTAAAAAGTTCAGTGGTGTTTGCGCAGTACAAATCTGCTACTTATGTATATCTGTCTCCTAAGGGGTATGGCAGCGAAGGGAAAAAGTGTGCACAGTGATAGACATCTATGGCATCCTGATTAGCAAATAGGCTAGTCAACTATGGACCTTTAACCAGTAATACGACAGGCAAAAGCATGCTTGTCTAACATAGAGTCTAGCAAGAGCCTTGCTGATTGCCTCAGATTTGTAAACATGTATGCTTGAGTTGAAGCTCTCCCATTCCAGCCAATGGGTTGGTCAGTTTATGAGGAGATTTCTTTACCCATGTAAATTTATAGTCTTAGATCAGAGGTGGCAGTTCCTAGGGATTTCCTATGGCTTGGAGGCATGGTATTTTTCAAGAGTTCAAATATAATACACAAAGTGTAATATTCCAGGCAAATATTTTGCATTATAAAAATTATACATATAGACCAGTAAGTGAATATTAAATATAAAACAAACAATTTACAACTAACTTGTAAATTTTTACGAAAATAATTAAAAATACATACTTTATGTAATAATAGGAAAAAAATAGTAATGGTCTTTTCCTTTCCTCAATTTTTGGAAAATAAGCATTGTACCTCCACAGCCTCAGGGTTACGCTCGATTGGAAACAAATCAGGTTGTAGGGGTTTCAGGTTATCAGGTTGTATCAGTTTTATCTACCAATTGGTGCATTTATTTATTTTTAAAAACACAAAAAATAGCCAAGTCAGTAAATTTCGCCCCTAAAAAATGTGCTGCTTGGAGGCAAATTGTTCTCCAGCAGCCATTTGTTTAGCTACAACTGATATCCCAATAAGGGATTATCTTTTTTAGCTAGCTTTTATTTTCAGTTGTGTCCATTCTATGAAAATGTTGAATTGTTTGGGAAGTCTGTAATGTGTTTGTTGATATCCCCGAGATTCAGTAATATGTATGTTGCTTGAAACATGCAAGAAATGTTAGTAAAAGAGTGGCTTAGCTATATTGTATCTGTTGTAAAAAAACACACCTAGAATTTTACTGCTATTACGATTGAATTTAGGTATTATTTGCAGTCAACTTAGAATTTTGGAAAACAGGCCTTCTGTTGTTGCAGGTTCATACAACAATGCCCGGATTTGCCCAGAACATAATTTCATACTTTTTAAATCTTCAGATGTACAAGGAAGATCATATCTTGGGAGAACGCTTGAAATTATATGGATGTGTGGCATGCCTATAACAGTACTATGAAATTGCATCGCCCATTGCTGGTTACTTCAAGGATAATATGACATGCAGGTAATTGTGTGTGGTGTATCCCTTGTTTCTCTACTCCAGTAATAGAGAAAACCAACCATAAAAATTCACTTTAACGTGCCACATGATTCCCCTCTCATTTTAACTCACTTTAAAGGCGTTGGTACTTTATTCCCCATGCTAAGATAGGAAAGTGGCATGCTCCAACAGTCAAAAAGAAAAATAGAGCTTATTTTTATCAATCTTCTAACCTGTCTTCTCAAACTTCAATATAAAAAAAAATTATCATGTAAAAAACAGATGCAATTCTTGAGCACATAACTCAAGAAGCCATGCTCATGCACTCTAAATGGCATTCCTTAGAAATCTTCAAAGCTAAGGGATGACAAAAGAAGGTTGACTCCTTATAGCCTCAGTAATATAATTAGGAAGGTAAGGTTCACTCATTTTCACGCTGTTAAACAGGATCCTGAGTCCTTACAATCGGATCTTCAGGGTAGTTATGTTGCAAGATATATTAATAAGATTAAACAATGAATCCTATTAGAGGTGACTATTAATTCATAATTCTCTTTCCATTTATGGCTTCTAGTACCACCCATTAAGCTGAATACTTTGCTGTATTCTGAGAGTGGTTTCTTTTTGTCCAGGCATTCTTTACGAAATCGGGGCTAAATTTCTGTTTATATCATTCAGTAATTTTGTTAGAGCAAAGGATTCATATGAAAATTTTATAAGAGTTTAATATTTACAACTACACGTTGATAAAAGGTAACAGCACTGTTTTACCATAAGCACTAGAGTTGCAATGAATGATTTATCAGAAGCATCCACCCAACAGAATTTCCAGCCTATCAAATTTGGTACACAGTTACCATCCTTAATTGCTTTATTCTCACCCTTGAAATTTCCTTAGTAATTAGGCTTAGTGCACAACATATACTACTAGCGTACACCAAAACTTATCCAACGATAATGGAATCGAACAGAGAAGCGTGTTCCTAATAAAAAAGATATGGAGAGCAATTTATCTGAAATTTTCTTAACAATCCCACCATTGTCAAGACCCATGATATAGGTACAGGAACAGAGTCCTATCAGATTTTGGCTAGAATTAGTAGACAAATGCATGAAAACATTTAGCACCAGCAATTTAGTTGTCCGTTTTGCAGTATGTTTTCCTTTACAAATTCAACTCTACAGTTTTGGTTTTTGTCATTCTGGGAAATTTGTTAAAGCATATGTTTCTTATGTAAGCAAGTTTGATAATACAAGGAGCCATTCCGCTAACAACAATGAACTTAAGGACACCACGCACTTTGAGGTATCAGAACGTGTTTTGCTTTCCACAGGAACAATGGGGTAGCAACATATGATTTGACAGAAGCATTCAGACACGAAGGCAGAATTTCCAACAGATCATACCCAACACACAGAGTACCCTTAGATGCATAGACAACGATCTCATTATTCCCACCAGACTAATGTCATGAAAAATATAGGCACAGAGCAGAACCTATAACATTCACACACCAAAGTAAATCCAGAGCAGATCAGCCTGACAAGAGAGGTCCCTAACTTGGAGGGAAACTGATCTGAAATTGCTCCTAATAATCCAAACATTGTCAAGACCCTCGTAATTATGTTATATCCAATGATAACGCGAATGGTATTTTAGTTCTCACAAGGGATTAAAGTTTTGGGCACTTTATGTGTGAAATAAGGCAATCTACCAGATTAATATTTCGAGGAATATATGTCAGAAGTTGAATCTGTTGAAAGGGAATATTTCTGCAAATTTCTTATTTGAAACAACAGAAAAATATTACTGTTCTATGTTAACTATGAAAGCAACAATGCAAAACATGTAACCACCATAGGTACAATAAGCTTACATGTTGCACGGTGAAAATAATCAAAATCAAACACGTTACCTATTCCAAGATACATCTCATTCAAAATTAATAGGATTGAAAAGCTTTCAAAAATAATCTCTTCGGATATTGATGCAACACTGTTATTAGTGGAAAATGTGCAAGAATCAGCAGTTGAAGTTATCATGAGGAGACCTGTTACTTTGAAGGCAGAAGTTGGCCCAAAAATAATACTATAAGCTTCTCTTCCAATCATATGAAGACACCAACTGCAACCATTCTTGCCTGAGAAACATCTCCTTCAACGCCAACCTTACATGATCTATGACAATACTTATTCAAACAAACAAACATCACTCATACAGGAGAAAAGTCATCCCACCATCTTTTGAATAAAAACTGATTTCTCATAAGGCATCTACGACATCGAATTTA
>LPNX010461385.1:90505-107471 GCA_001517045.1 Pseudotsuga menziesii
ATATATAGTACTTAAATATGGGAGATTATAAACTCATATCTAAATTTAACATTACAATAGTGTCTAAATAAGGTTTTGACATAATTGTTGGTTCTTTATGGATGGAATCTTTAGGAACCTTAGTATTAAACATGAAGAATAAATTGTTCTGCTTCTATTATAAAAGAAAATGAAAATATTGCATAATGTCAACATAAAGTCATACTCGAAATCTCCTTCTTTAGATGACATTAAACATATCTAAAAAATGATCCTACATATGCGCCGTCGCTTAAGCGACGCTTGCTAGGCTAGCTGTCGCTTAAGTGACGCTTATGAGCCTAGCCGTCTCTTAAGCGACGCTTATAACCAAAATAAAAAAAAAAAATTAACTTTCTGATTTTTGGTAGGTTTAAAAGAAATAATCCACGCGCCATCGGAAGTAACCGTTGGATTTTGGATCGAAATGTAGTAGTGGGTGAGAGGATTGGTTCCTTCCATGGTCAAATGTAAGGGCTGAGCCATTCTTTCATGGTGAGGATTGGTTCCTTCCATGTTAGATATGAGTGCTGAGCCATTCTGATGTGACTATAGGATTGGTTCCTACATTATCAGAAGTAAGCGATGAATGTGATTCTTGGAATGGAGGCACCTGGTCAGTTACCAGGTAGCTTAGTCTAGGACTAGGGGCCATTCTGATATGACTGTAGGATTGGTTCCTACTTGATCAGATGTGAGTGCACGCCCTTTCGAACATGCATGTTGGATTGGTTTCTTGCATGCCTCGGATGTAAGTGCAGATCCCTTTCGAACATGCATGTTGGATTGGTTCCTCACATGTGTTAGATGTAAGTGCAGAGCCCTTTCGAACATGCATGTTGGATTGGTTCCTCGCATGTGTCGAATGTAAGTGCAGAGCCTTTTTAAACATGTATGTTGGATTGGTTCCTCGCATGTGTTAAATATAAGTGCTGAGCCTTTTTTGAACATGTATGTTGGATTGGTTCCTCGCATGTGTCAAATGTGAGTGTTGGGCCTTTCTGACAGGGTTGTGGGATTGGTTCCCACATGGTCAGATGTGAGTGCTGGGTGTGGCTTTCTGATATGATTATAGGATTGGTTCCTACATGATCAGATATAAGTGTTGGGTGGGCCATTTTGACTTAGGGTCATATATAAGCACTGAAGAAGACCTACATGGAGGCTCGGCCTACAACCAACATGAAAAAGGGCTGGATCTGTAGAACTTCCTATGGCGAGAAGAATCATGAGATAACACCCGTGATGATCCAGCAGAGATGATCCAGATCGAGGGATGATCCAGATCCAGAGATGATGCTCCAGAGATGATCCAGATTGAGGGATGATCCAGATCGAGTGATGATCCAGATCTAGGTGAATATGACTTGAAGATGAAGGTGAATTGAAGATAGAGATGACTTGAAGGTGAAGATGACAAAGACTCGATGATGATCCAGATGATACAGAGAAGAAGACTTGTACTGATAAATTGTGTCGAGAGAATACCTTCCTAGTTAAGAGGGAGTGTTGAAGTAATTGTAACTTCAGAATGTATTCACTTGTATTTCTTATGTATTGTAACCCAATGTTTATTCTGGGATGTACTTGAGTCATGTCATGCCCCAAGGTTCCTATCGGGAGTTTCTATAATGTAAAAAAGTCATGTCAAGTCAAGGTGGGTAACCCTCCTATTGTCTAAGGATTAAAGTCCCCACAAATCCGGGGCACTAGGGTTATTAGAATCACCTAATGAATTCGGCCCTAGTTGGGTTTAGTCAAGTCAAGAATTAGTATATATAGAGAGCCAGCCTCTCTATTTATCACACACTCACTCACAGTCAGTTGTAGCGCATAGCCGAGGAAGAGAAAGACACTGGGGCAAGGAAGAAATAGGTTACTGCTGTCGGGATATCATCTTACTATTTTGGGTTTCACTTTTGGTGCTGATTCTATCTCAGAGGAAGTTGTGGGGTTTTCTCCATTTATGGTTTCCCCAAGGAAAAAAACTGTGTTCATTGTCTCTTGTGTTTGATTGTTGTGCTTGTTGTTCTCTTAGTTAAAGATCCTAATGATATGATAGCTTAATGTTAAAAAACTAACAGAGAATCCATCAATTCTCCTTATGATCAGAAAATATCTTCAATCAAGCTATGTAGCACCTGTAAGAATTCACTGCAAAAAAAAATCAGTTCACACTATGGAAAAATCAAGCCTTACCTCTCGACATGCACACTTTTTCAGGGTCTGTCACACCCGCACTGCCACTCTGAATGAATTCAGAGCAAGCAAGGCACTCTTTGTGGGACTTCTGTGGAAACCCAACTGCTTTTGGTGTATAATGGAGAGTAGATAGACTTGAAGCTTTCATGAGATGGAATTGATACCATTTTAGAATTAATATTTGATTAATATTCAAGAAATGATTGCTATTAGATTCTTAATTATTTGCAGTGAAAAGGAATGAATAATACCCACTGAAAAAAATAAATCTCACAGGAAACAGACAAGAATTGATCAGTATAATTATTGTATAAACTTCATTAATCCCAATAGTATACAACAATGTTACATAAAGGAGAATTCGAATCATGAGAGATGAATTTGAATCTACCAACTCAATATTGATTGCATGGCTAACTAGAAGTGTCTAAATCACTATTGGAGTTCAATAGGATAACTCCAGATGTCTAATACAGTCTCTCAATCAGTTACAATCAATCAAACCAGTCTAATTACAGTGGTCGGAGAGAAGTAGGTGAGAACTAGCACCTTCCCACATGAATCCATGCATAACTGACACTAACTAAACTGGAGGATATCTAACTGAATATAACTGAAGCATAACTAAGCCTAACTAGTTACCAACTAACAACAACTGAAGAAGGTTGGTGCCGACACTCCCAGTGGCTCCTAAATTGTAGGGATTGGTCTAGGAGGTGCCTAAACTGATGCATGAAGGTGCAGTCAGTTCCAGTTAGCCTCTATCGGTGTTTCCCACACTCGAGTGATTGGTACATGTGTCCCCATTAGGCCAAGTGGACCCAATGGTACTAGTGGACCCAATAATAACTAAATGATTCCTAAGTTAGGCAAATATAATCTAATATACAGTTTGTACAAGGGAGGATTATAAATCATAACAATGTGCAGATTACCCCCTTTGATAATCTCAATAAGACCCAAAATGGATCACTATGCAAAACATTTCGACTATGCTTAGTGGATGAAAATGTTGTTTTATCAATTATATGATGCATCTATATATAAGTGTTAAATTAGTAGAACGAACTTACTTTTTTTATTCCTTACCATGGGTTACAACATGCAGCTTCATGTATTAATGTTGGAACATGTTTGGAAGACTTTGTATTTTCAACATTAGTTACTTGACTACAATTTTGATAGGTAGTGGCATATACTTCGATTGGTTATTGTAAGTTTTGGTTACCTCTGCTAAGTGTTTTGTTGACCTCATAGATTTGGTTGCTTGATGATTTGGAAATGTTGGAATTTGTAAATATGGGTTCTATAGTTTTAATTATTGTAATAATGATTTTGCCAAAGAGGTGCATTCTACATCCCATTAGGGGGAGATGTGTAAGTCGTTTCGTGCTCATCCTAGAGTTGAAAACTTTATTTTATAAAAAATAATAAAAAATAATATGTTGTCTCAAATTAGATTTAAAATATTTAGAATTGCATAAATACAAAAATGCATAAATTAGATAAATTAAAACCATAAACATTGCATTACACACTTTCTCAACATTTCCACTCTAAAATGGGGTTTGCAACTAGAGATATTTGATCACTCTCGGCGTTGGGTAGACCCCCTTTTAAGATGTATCTATACTAGTTGTATTCAACATCGATATTTGGTTAAGGTGTTATTCGGCTTGGAATAACCACATGTCCATCATGGTATTGAGAAATAATGGAATCTATTAATGTTTCATTGTTCGATTTTCTTTGAGCCACTCCATGGTCATTTCATGTCTTGTTGTTGTAGTTGAATCTTAATTTTTTAAAGGGTTTCATTGATATCCAACAGACTAACTCAGATGAACATTGAGAGGTTTGAATATTTGTCTTCTCTTATTGAACCATGGGAATGTGCTTAGTTTTACAATCACTTGTGTTTGGAAAGGGAAGAATCCATCCATTTTTTTGAAATACTTTATGATTAGTTCATTCTCATTGGTTAATGAAATTTAAGATTCTTTTATTTTTTTACTTCTTAAACCTCAATGTATGGACTTTTAGAAAATGTCCAAAGAAAAAGAACTACTGGAAAGGTATTACCAAGTGAGTTTGTCACCACCCCATAAATCCCTCGTGGTATGGGCTCCCACGAGATTTTGGTTTCTAGAAGGATCTGGCCTAATAGGCCCCATAGTGGATTTCCTGAAACATTTCCACTCGCAATCATATATTTAGTCATTAATCATCATGGAACAAGTCCACATGCATTACCTCATCACTTCATAATCATCTCATATCAACAAATTGAGTGAAATTATTGCATCACATCATGTGTACTAAGAAATCAAGAAACAAATGTTACCATAACCATTTCACATCACCATGAATGATGTCATTGTCATCATGACTAGAATATCATAACACACATATATAAACATATGGAACCATTCTTAACATAGTACTACATAAAAACCATGTCATAACAATGTATGTAGTTCATCATAATGGGTAATTCAAAAATTAAGATCATAGATATTTCATCAAATGGAATGTAACACCTTCCTTAGTGACTCTCTCATAACCATCTTCTAAGAAGTATTCAAAATATTTAGATGGAAAATTACAATAGCACAATATACCAAGGGTTGATTTATAATGCCATAGAAACACCACATTAGCCACTTTTCCATTAGTGACACTTTCTTCACAACCAACTATGACTTATATTTATAACTTCATTTATATGCCCTTATAACAAATCCATTAAATATCAATTCAACATCACATCCTAAGAAATAAATACCCTATGCATCATATGGAATCACCATCCTATGGGAGATTAAAAATATATATCTTTATCATAAACAATATCACAAAATATAAAATAAAATCATCCCATGAAATCATCATTATTTTGAGTATAAAAGTAAGTATCACCATCATAAACATGATCACATACAAGAATATAAAATCATTACATGAAATCATCATGTCATCATCTCATTATAGAACCAAATCATAAGCTATCTTTACACAAATAATTACATTTCATACCATCAAAGAATTCATCAATACATACAAAAATATATATCTTCATCATTGTTAGTGATTGAGCAAAATATGAAGATAATTGAACTTTAAAACTTTAATCCACAATGACTATGCACATAAAACTCATTAATAATCCAAAGACATAAATCAAACCATGGAACACAAGATATACCCTGGGAAAACCCTCCACTGATTCGGAGGATGAAAAAACCAACAAAAAATCTTAGAGTAGGATTGATAAGTAGCAGAGAATGATTACAACACTATAGCATATTTCTTTCGTTGAGAGCACCAGAGAGAGGAGATCAAATGGAACACTGTATCTAACTTTCTAAGTGCATGGCACTTTAATAACAAGTCAAATTAGGTTTTACAACAAAAATAGAATGGTTGCATGCATCAGTAACTTGTTAACACTTAGAAAATTGATCCATCTTCAATCATGTGCCCCTCATTGATCTGGTGCCAAGTAGGCACTCCATAATTAACTCCCACTAGAAGCTATGCACCCTCACTGACTTGGTGCTAGGTTGGCACTCCATGATTATCTCCCACAAGAGGATGTGTGCCTTACATTAATTAACTAACTCTAACTGAGTTGTTAACTAAGTGTAATGAACGGAACAGGATGGAACTACATGCAACTGAATGGAACTAAGTGTAACTGCATACAACTGAGTGTAAGTGAACAAAACTAATGTAACCGAACAGAACTAAATGTAATTGAATAGAACTTAATGTAAATGAATAGAATTGAACGTAACTGAATAGAACTAGTGCTTCTCCATCAGTTTCATCTTCAACAAACATTTTCATAAATTAAGGAGTTGATTCCTTAATTAAATAACTTGTTTACCATAACTAATACTCAACCGATGTCTTATCCATTTGAATTCACTTGGTGGAAACATGGGAAATTCGAATGATCTCTCCATATATGTACTTATATTAATTATCTCTACATGGTCCATATGTGTTTTAATTAATTAATCATCTATATCATATCATACTCATAATATTTTTTCTGAACCTATGATTATACGTATTACCCCAGTTCATATAGTCACATGCTAAAGTAAATCACTCTAGGGGTAGCTAATCCCTAAAGGAGACTTTTATCACTTGTTGACCATGACTAGCCATACATCACATAATATATCTACTTTACACAGTAAAGTACACCACCTCACAACATGAGGATATTTGTAGAACTTGATATTACTCACAAGTCTATTGTCTTGATATTACTCACAAGCTTTACAACATCACCACCTCAATCATATGAGTATATTTTTAGGACTTGATATTACTCACAAGTATACTATCTTGATATTACTAACAAGACTGGAGAATGACTCTTGATGTTGTAATCACAACACTCCCTCTCAGCGAGGGAGACATTTTTATAAACCAAAATGACACTTCTCCATTCGAGTACTGACATCCAATATGTCGGGACACAAAAGGACAATTAGGATTGAAGTAAGCCAAAACAATATAGATGCACATGACTGATGATACATGATCTCTTGACAAACTTCATACATTTTCATTTGGATATTAGGGTTGCACACGCGACTATTTGCATTGCAACCTGCGTGTCATATGCGACTATTTGCATTGCAACCCACGCGTACTTTGAACACATGAGTTTCCTTTGATAAAGGAGCATGTCACATGTGCCTTTCCTATATACATACTCGTGTGTACCTTAATCCAATGTTAAAAATAATAAGTCACGATTAGTCGAGATCAGTTGAAACTTAATTAATAACTATCTCAACCATCCTAACCTTTGAAACCTCTCTATTTCCCCATGTATAAATAGAGGGCATGGGATGGGCTAATCAATCATTCTTAGAAGAGAAAATTTATGCTGGTGGTATGCCTAAGACCTCTTGGAGAAGCAGTGTTCAGTGTTCTTAGTTTGCAGAGGAGTCCTCATCTCATAAGTTGGGTTGTAATCTTACCATTCTCTATTTATGAATAAATAAATTCCTTCTTCCAATCTTTGTATTGTTGCTTCCTCATGTATAATGGATTCTCAATAATTTCAATTATGTTATTAGGAATATGCATTTCACTAACCATTGATATATATATATGATATATTGCTTGAATAATTTGTCTTTCACAGGTGAATTTGGGGAGCCCTGGAAGCTTTGAAGGAGATCTAAAGAGGAGAAGACCAAGATTGGATCAACTGTCATAAACTGGGTAAGTCAAGCCTTCTTCCTATTCCTATTTCATTTTCTAGATAAGCTGATTTTCTGCAAGTGTCTTAGTAAGTTGGTAATCCCAGAGACCCTAGGTTACAAGGGTGCATTGTCTTGAACAACAAAACTGGCGACTCCGCTGGGGAGTCCAGCCTGCTGTGGGTCCATTCTTTAGGTCCCCTTACCAGGATTTGCTTCTTTTTTATTCTGGGTGTATTCAGTCTATTTTTGGCCTTTGATTTATAGTTTGGCTTGTTTAGATCTTTGTTGCTAGTTTTTTTCTTTGAAAATTTTTAGTAGCACACGTGCGTTGTATGCCTAGACAGTCACTTGTTTCACTGTGTACACACAGGTTTCCTCTTGGACAATTGCATGTCATACACGGGTTGTCTATATAGATAGTCGTGTGTTTCCTATAGCAGTATTTTGGTCTGATAGGGTTTGCTTGTCCTTGCTTTTTGGCTTTTTGATTGCTTGTGAGGCTCTGTTTATGACATGATTCTATGAGTCTAAGGTCTGTATGTCACATCGTATGCTTGATTTCATCAAGTCCTTGAGCTTTTGTGTTTTATTTTCTTGCATTAGTGAGTGTAGGTGGTCCTCCTGATTGGTTTTGTAAGTCTGAGTGCTTGTGTGCTAGTCTCAGTTTGTCACTCTTCTCTTTGTGGATCTAGTAAAATTTAAGTTTGTTAGTTTCTCCAAGTTAGGGTTTGTTCCAGTCTTCTTCCTCTTGGTTGAAGTAGGTCACTTTAGGATCCTTTTTCCTCATTTCACTTCTTATATGTTTAGATTAGTCAAATTTCTCAAGTTGCATTTATTTTCATAGTAATTTTTTAAGTTGTTTGAAAAGAAAAGACAAAAATATTTTGCATTAGGTTGCATGTAGTTTTTATTTTTTTATTTTTCAAATAAAAAATAAAAAATTCTTTAAAATTCTTGTAGTTTCTCATACTTAGCTATAAGTTCATTAACTTGCATTTACAAAAAAAAAAAAATTGGCTCAGTAGTTACATTTGCTTTGAAAATTTACTTTTATGCATCGTTTTTGCTTCTTTTATCGAGTTTATAACATCACATAAGTTTCACGCCATTTGCCTCTAACTAAAAACAACCTATTAAAAAGAACGATATGATTTAAAAATTATTAGTAAGTTTTCTTTTTTAGGCTCCTACACCAACTAGCTTAGGCTAGACTTGTGGATTAGGGAGTTTTAACTCTCCACAAGTATTTGATTTTAGATGTACTTGGACAATCACTAGGTAAATCCTCTTCATTGTTGATTGTATCTGGGAAGCTACTCTCAAATGGGAGTTAAGCACAAGGCCGTGTGAGTACCTAGAATGAGGAGATAACCCTCTGATTCCTTGTTTGAGCGTGGACCAAGATTTTTACGCATCTCAGGAATTTTGTCAATACCACCTCTTGGGCCCCGTATGGTGCCAGTGTTGAAAAGGTTTCGGGCTTTCCTACCATGCCCATGCGTACAAATCATGCTTGCAACTACCCCCCCCAGAATTTTAGTATAGTTGCGGTATCCTTTAGTCTCTTTGACATCTAGGGTTCATACACAGGTATACTAGGGTTCATACACAGGTATACCAGAAGGCTATTTCTAGTATACCTTGGACGGGCTTGGAAGGTAACCTCGGTAGAAGGTGTGGGAGGGAGGTTGGGTGTGATTCCTCCGCTTGTGCCTAAGAACATCTATAGGGACACCAAGTAATCATTTATCAGCTTTCTTCTAGAAGGAACATCTTATACCCACTTGTTTGTCTGGATTTCAGATATTTTATAGTGAGTGTTGTGTGGTTTGTTTGTATTTAGTCGGCCTTAGGGTGTGTGAAGAGTCAATTTTTAACCATTGAGGACCAACCTCTCAGAAGTTCAAGAAGGTTGAAAAACCTTCCTCCATCTACTACAGTGGAGCCTCCAACGCCCCCTCAAAGGATTAGGATATTAGATACTGATGGTTCTTTTGAACCAGTAAGAGTAAGCGAAGTTCCAGGTGAACCAAAACTTAGGACAAATCAGGTTGATACAACTGTAGTTGAGATTGAGGACTTACAGGCTGACGAGTTTGTGAGAAACTTTAATCCCCCTCTTAATGACTTAAACGATCCTGTGATCATCCAAGTTCTTCCATTCACTTCATCTGTGATTGGTGTTCCCATGAGAATAATTATGGCAAGCTCTGCGGAGGGTATGTCTACCCCCACCTCAGCCGTGTTGGCTGGAGGAGTACCACCTCCCACTATTGGTACTCCTAAAACAAGTGCACCTACTACACCTTTATCACCAAGTAGTCGGGTGGTTCAACCACCTATTCCTCGAATGTAGTAAGTCCTTTAAGTGGGATTGTCATTGGGATTCCCAATGCACCTTTTGCTTCACCCTCTTTTATCCATTCTTCTCATAGTGGTCATGTTGGATCCTCTTCATTTGTTTAGGGATACCCGTGGAATGGGGGGCACATTCCCCCATCCACTTCTTATGTAGGCCCTACAACTACATATGTGGGGATGCAGTTTGGAAATACCAACTCTTATGATCAAGGTTTCCAAACTCCAGTTTCAGCTCCGTTTACGAGCTCTCCTTTCTCTCTTTTTAGTAGAGGGATACCTATTCCAGTCTTTCAGGCTCCAATTTTTCCTGGAGGGGCTCAAAATACTTATACTGCACCGCACACAAATAATCCACTGGATTATGGGTGGAATCCATTTCAAATTAGTCCAACTACTTCACCATCGGTAGCTAGGGGAAACCCCACCTTTATATTTTGGAACCAGGGGTAGGTCCTTCTACCTCCCAAACTCATACTTTTTAGGCTCCGGTTAGGCCTAAACTTCTGTTCCTAGAAACTTTGAACTTTCCAGATTTGAATAAATTGATGAATGGCCCAGTGAAACATAGTGCCACATGGCCATCTCTTCCAACCAAGTTACCTTCGAACATTCCCAAGTTCAAGGGAAAAATTGGTGAAGATCCAGGTGCCCACATCACTAATTTTCATTTATGTTTCTCTTCCAACTCACCGAACGATGACACCGTTTGGTTGAGGTTGTTCCAAAGAACTTTGACTGGTGTTGTAGCAAAGTGGTATATTGAATTGCCCTCTTTTGCATTTGAGGTTTTTGGGACTTAGAGGAGGTATTCTCGAATCACTTCCAACTTCATGTATTGTATGATGTTGGCACATACCTCTTGTATACTTTTAGGCAAGACAAAGCCACTCACATTTTGGATCATATCCAAGAGTGGTGAAGATGGAAGAGGCTTATAAAAGCCACCATCCCACCCAAGTTTCTATTAGAGTGGTTCCTTAAGTATTTATTGCCTTATATATCTAAGGATGTATCCACTTCGGGGGTGACCACTGAAGATGAGGCCATCCTCAGGGCCTAGAAGATGGATTTGATATATGATTAGTCTGGGATATTGTATGAAATCATACCTGAGGCACTGCGGTCTACCCATAGTGTCGCGAAACCCAAGCCTGGACCCCATGCCGATGGTGTGGTTGGTTCAGTGAATTCTCCCACTGTAGATTCTTTGGCCAAGAAGCTCCATGATTTGTTCGTCAAGTAGTCTACAACAAAGGAAGCAAAGGCTTCCCCCTCACCCCAAAATGAAAATGTTTTTGCTCAATCCTTCCAAAAGGGAAATAAACAGCCTGGTGGGAAAAAGAAGAAAGGGAAGAAAGGTGAGGGAAATCAAAACAATCCTAGACCCATGAACAATGCTGAAGGGGGAAAAAATGATAAGAAGAAAGTGAAATTTCCCCATAAATTGTGCCAGGGAGATCACTTAACTCATCAATTCCCTCTCATGGAACAAACTCAGAAGCTGCTTAAGACCCAACAACCGGTTGTCCTGAAGGATCCTTTTCCCCAAGGACAGAATACAACTTTTGTTTCTAATGTAGCTAGGGGAACTTTTGGTGCCCCTCCTGACCAAAGTTATATCAGCATGGTACAATCCAGTACCTTGCGGGCCAGCAAAGAAATAAAAATTATGAGATGGAGGCTCCTGAGGAGGGTAAATCTGTTGGTGAAACCTCTAACCCTCTCACAATCGAGAAACCTACTGATCCAATGCCCAAAATACCAAAAGGTATATTTAAAAAGGCATTTCACAAGCCAAACTCTAGGGTTTCTTCTAACTACTTTGTGGTGGAAGATTTGTCCCAAACCCCTTGTGTGATGTCCATGTTGGAAGTACTTCAGATTTGTCTCGCTCAGCGGGATGCCCTTTTAGCAGATTTAGGAAGCATGGATTCTTCGAGTTTGATGGAAAAGTTCAATTTATCATATGTTAAGATGTGGCTACAGTATCATGTGGCCTTATCAGTAGATGTCATCCATGGTGGAAAAACCATTGGATGCACAGTTGTTGATGAGGGTGCTTCCACATGTGTCATGTCTCTTTCTTACTAGAAGGCTTTGGGCTCCCTGGAGCTAGTTCTGTCAAACACCTTGCTTACTTCTTTCGACAGGAGGTATTTTTGTCTACATGGTATCCTACTAGATTTTGAGATTAAGTTGGTAGGGAAAGTGGTGTATGTTGAATTGGAGGTGACTGATGCTCCATCGAATATAACTTTCTTCTGGGGAGAAGCTGGACTTACGCTATGTGTGCAATTGCTTCGGTTGTTCTTCGAGTAGTGGTTTTCCACATGAAGGAAATTTGGTTACTGTTGACCAACTAAATTTCACTCAAAGAGGCCATTTGGAAACAAATGAGTCCATAGTTCCATTGGTTGATCAGGCCAAGCCTGCTACAGAGAGCTTGGGGAATGGTATGTATTCATCATTAATGGGCACTTTTTATATCCCAGCCTCGATAAATTATATAGGTTCAACGAGTGTGGGTAATTATATAGCAATGGTCATCGATAGAACCGATCCTTGGGTCCTTCCTACCCATTATGAACCTTAGGTACCCTTATTAGCAGTGGAAGTGCCTTACCAAGCTATCGTTAACACCACTGCTGATCCGATTTCGACTCCTTCTACAGTCTCAAAGGAGTCGAAAGAAGCTTACCTTCCTGCTTGGGAAAATAACTCGTTATATTCAACTGACTGCTTAGACATCATTTTTCCTTCGGATGAAGCCATTTTGGAAGCCATGAGTGGGAAAGATAAGATCTTCTAAGATCTTCACCATAGATTTTACTTCCTTCCAGAGCTGAGTAGAATTGAAAATCAAGAGTTCCATGTGAGACTGGAAAATGTTGTTGGTCTACCAATCAATCCCTTTCCAAGGGAGAGATTTTTGCTGAGGGGAATATGGCAAATATTTTTGTAACCATTCCTATCAACATCTCTACAAACCCCGACATTGTCGAAAATGTACATATTGGTGCAAACTGCTCTCCAGAGGAGATTGCTATCTATACTACCTTATTTAAGGAGTTTCACAAAGTGTTTGCCTGGTCATATGAGGAGATGTTAGGCATAGATCCATCGATTGTTGAACATGAAATACAAACCTATCCTGATGCTAAACCGATTCGACAAAATATTAGACCTGTTAACCCGCATAAGGTGGCAACCATTAAGGCTGAAGTGGAAAAACAGCTTGAAAGCTGGTTCCATCTACCCGATTGCTTTGACGGAATGGGTGTCCAATCCTATTCCCGTTGATAAGAAACAAGGGATGATACGCATATGTACAGATTCTCGTGACTTGAGCAAGGAATGTCCCAAGGAAAATTACCCCACACCTTTCATAGATCAAACCATTGATGCTTGTGGGGGGAGTGAAGTTTTTTCATTCATGGATGGGTTTTCTGGGTACAATCAAATCCAAATTAAGGCGGAAGACCAGCATCAAATGACTTTTATTTGTCCTTGGGGTACCTTCACATACATAAAAATGCCCTTTGGATTGAAAAATGCAGAGGCTACCTTTCAGTGGGCAATGAATATTTCCTTCCATGACATTAAGAACATTGTTTAGTCGTACCTAGATGACTTTCTTGCTCATTCTCGAAAGAGGATTGATCATTCAGATCATCTCCGCTTGATTTTCAAACGATGTAGACATTACAAAATACACTTGAATCCCCACAAGTGTGTTTTCTACATCGAATTAGGACGGCTTCTCAGGTTCATAGTTTCAAACAAAGGTATTTAGGTGGATCCTTTGAAAGTAGAGGCCATTGTAAATCTTCCTCCTCCTCGTTATAGTAGGCAACTTCAAAGCCTGCAAGGAAAGTCTATCTTCCTTCGACGTTTTATCGTTAATTATGCCAAGAGCACTAAAGTTTTCATGCGCCTATTGAAGCAGTACACTCCATTTGTATGGGATGAAACCACACAAATTGTGTTTGAGGCATTGAAGAAAGATTTGTTGCCAGCTCCTTTATTACGCCCGCGAAATTACTCTCGATATTTTATATTGTATCTGGCTGTGTCAGAATAAACCATAGGGGTAGTATTATTCCAGGAAGATGACAAGATCCAAGAGCATGTTGTCTATTACCTTAGTCACGCATTGGATGGTCTTGAACTTCGATACTCCCACGTTGAGAAGTTGGCTTTAGCAATTGTTTATGTTGTACAGAGACTATGTCACTACATCCTACTAAGGACCACTACGGTAGTGGCAGATGTTAATCCCTTTCATCATGTTTTGTACCGACACATAATCAGGGGCAAATTCAATAAATGGATAGTCATTCTCCAGGAGTTTGACTTGGATTTTCAATCTACCAAATATAAAAAGTCTTTAGTTTTTGCATAATTTCCAATGGAAGAGAATGTAGTGGTTGAAGAAGACTCATTCCCTGAGGAGTACATTTTTTTGATTTCAAACTCTGATCCTTGGTACAGAGATATACTTATCTATATCCAAAATTTGAAGTATCCTGAAGCCTTCTTTAGGGAAGAGCAGTGTAAACTGCCCGTACATGCAAATGACTACCTTATCATCGGGGATACTTTGTACCATAGATGGGTAGACTATGTTTTGTGTTGGTGCCTCACCCACAAAGAGGTTGAGCATGTACTAAGTGATTCCCATAGCAGAGTATGCGGGGGTCATTTATATGGGTTAGCAATGGCCCAGAAGATTTTGCGTGCCATTTATTTCTGGCCCATGATATTTAAATATTGTGTGGAGGTTGTGAAGCATTGTCATCCATGTCAGCTCTACACTAGGAAGATGTGGTTGCATCCTACTCATTTATTTCCCGTCATCACAGTGGGCCCATTCACCAAGTGGGGGGTGGATTATGTGATGTGCAACCCAGTTTCGGCTAGGGGGCACAAATATATCATTGTCGTTGTTGATTACTTCACCAAGTGGGAAGAGGAAATTCCTACCTTCAGGGCTGATGATGAAACTGCATCTTTTTTCGTATTCAACCAGATTATCACATGCTTTGGAATTCCAAAAGACATTGTCACTAACCATGGTAGTAATTTCCAGAATAGCATGATGACCAAATTGGCTACTATGCTAGGGTTTAAGAAAGATCACTCATCTTCCTTCTACCCCCAAGCGACTGGTCAAGTCGAGGTAGTCAGTAAGACCTTGAATACCATTCTTAAGCGTACTATCAATGCAGCCCAGTCAAATTGACACATTATGCTATATCCTACACTTTTGGATTACCAGACCAATGTCAAAACTTCCATGGGGTTTTCACATTTCCAACTCATTCACAGGGTGGAAACAGTCACTTTGGTTGAGTGTGAAATTCCATCACTTAAAATTGGTATTCATGTACTCCTAGACACAACTGAATTAGAAGAATGTTTGCAACATTTGGAACATCTACATGAATGGCACAGAGATGCGTTAATGGCAAACAAGTCTCATAAAAATAGGGTTAAAAACCAATATGATAAATCAGTCAAGCCTAGAATTTTATCTAAGGGGGAGCTTGTCTTTCTTTGGGATCAAGACAAAGAACCCCTGGGGGTAGGAAAGTTCAAGTCCATGTGGTTAGCACCCTACATTTTTTCGAAGGTCTTGAAAAAAGGGGTATATGAGTTAACTAATTTTGATGGAAACAAGCTTCTTGAGCCCATAAATGAGCTCTACCTGAAGAAGTACTATGCCTAAGCTTAGTGATTTTTATTGTATTTTAATGTATGTAATTTTATGTACAATAGTTAGCTGGTTAGTGTTCTTATATCATCTAGTGATTGTTACAGATGTCAGCTGAGTGGTTTGTAGGTTTTGCAGATGGCGCTAGTCATCATACTTGTAACTTGCATTCAGCCGCATGGGTTATATATTCACCCTCAGGACAGCTAGTTTCCTCTAGAGGCACTTGTCTAGGTCATGCTACCAATAATGTGGGAGAGTACAGAGTTGTTATTGAGTTTTTATGGGATGTCGTGTCACATGGAATCACCCAGTTGGAAGTCAGACTCAACTCTCAACTAGTGGTTTCCCAGCTCAATGGAGCTTATCAGGTGTGAAACCCTACGTTATTACGTTAGTTTTTGAAAGTTAGATTTTGTAGCAGGGATTTCTCCTTGCTACAGGGGCATGAATGGATCCCTTCCTTCTATAGGATGGAAGGGTAGGTTCCTGCATGGAAATGCTGAAAATAAATGGACAGAAAGCAAAGACAGAATAGAAAGACAAGAAATGGCCATGAGCCCCTCTGCAAACAAGGTTAGGGATTTGCTCCGAGAACCTGCAAACAACTATTAGAAACAATAAACATGCAAAAATATGTTAGAAATAAACCTGCAGGAAGAATATGAAAACCTGCAAACAAACTATGGGTTAAACAAAAGCAAAGAAATGAAACAAAACACATAAGTATACCTCTTCTTTGGTGCAATGGGCCACCATGCCCTGGCTGGAGGAAGCACCTCTCTATCTCACTCAGCAATGGAGGAGCTATGGCTCAATGGGGAAGATGAGTGGAAGAGAGGGGGATGTGGGTGGCTTGAGAGTCAAAGGGTCTCAAGGCATCCACGGGTAGCATAACAGTATGCAAGGGAATAGTTGTTTGAGAGTGACCCCCACCCCTCCTTTTATAGTTTTTTTGGGGATTTTTAGGGTTTTAAGCCCTTGGTCAGGGCTTTAGCCCCTTTTTTGGGATTTTTGCCCCTTTCGTCCTAAATTTAGCTCCTTTTAGGGTTTTAGGCTCCTTTGAGGGGTTTTAGCCCCTTTTTGGAGGCTTTAGCCCATAGGAGAGTTATTTAGGTTCCTTTTTGGGGTTTTTAAGCCATTTTACTCATTTTTGAGCCTTTTTGAGGGTGTGGGGGTCTAATGGGGTGATACCAATGTCGTGCATGGGTGTCCTTGGGTGGTGTAGGCCATGTAGAGCTGAGTGAGGGATTTTTTGGGTTAACAGATTACTTGAAAGAAATTTTGATTATATTTCATTTAATCACATTCCACGCAATGAAAATACATTAACTGATGCATATGCGAACTATATTCTAGATTGGCACTTAACACACATTTTGTAAAATATACACAACAAATACATTTGGAACACATGTAAATAACCAAGCAATATATATAT
>LPNX010461385.1:107617-138087 GCA_001517045.1 Pseudotsuga menziesii
AAATGCCTATAGATCTATGCCTGATCACCCACATCACCAGCATCATCCTCATCATCGGCTTCTTTAGCTGCAACAACCTCTTCGACTTCTATATAAACTAGGATGACCTTGGATACCCTCCTCATGAGGCTTATCCAGATAGGTGGAATCCATACAACAAATTCTTGCATGATAGCAGGAATCTGCTCAATCTGTATAGTCGAAACTCTTTGGGTCAGCTTGGCCAGCTTTCCCTCAAGTACCCTCATCAAACCCTGGTCTCCATCTGGTATAGGCCATACATACATCCTGGGATTCCCATTAGGGTAGATAGGTCCAACATATGCATTTTTAACATTAAAAGGATTACAAACTCTTATACATATGTATATAATTTTATGATAAAAGTCATAAAAATTTAAAAACATAAAAAACAAAATACCTAGCTCTCCCCACATTCTTCTTGGTGGGAGGACAAGATCATTGTCTCCTTGAAAGTCTAAACCTGTATAAGGAAACTGCTCAAGTGTTGGTAATTGTCATCCCCACCACACATAGAAGTCATCATCGTACACACCCTAGACTAATCCTTTGCCTCCTTGGCAAAGGAAGACTTCTCCCCACCTGGTCAACCTAGGAATTAGAGAGAATTTGAGGTCAAAAATGGGCCTCAAAAGGACCAAAATGTACTATAAAAATCAACCAATTACATTCTAATAGATGACATCATCCCCCATGGTTGAGGTGGCATTGCATGAGTTAAAAATGCTTATTTGTCACATTTTCTATGGTGGATGAAAACCCATAGTTAACCAAGGTAGTGGTGCAAGTACTTTTAAGTCATAAAGTGAAGTACTCACAATAAAAGTCATTTCACACTTTCTCTTAAAATAATATTATTGTTATTTTCAAGTAAAGTGCTCACAATTCACTTTCTCATAAAATAATATTATTGTCATTTTCAAGTAAAGTACTCATAATTTATAAAAATGTCTTTTCACATTTTTGTTATAAAACAATATATTGTCATTTTTCATGTTTTTTAATTTTAAATTATATATTCACTCAATTATATTTAATATCATAATGTCAAACTTATATATATATATATAATCTTGTACTTTTAAAATAAATTAAATTCATGAATGATATTTATATGAAAAAAATATGTTAGTTATACATATAAATTAAATTCATTTTTGTTTAATTTTATTTACAAGTTCAAGACAAATAAATGTTAAAGGACAATAAATTTTTGGGAATTTACAATGAATCTTAGTCACATCATTCTAGAGTTATTTTATTAATTTTATTTATAGTCAATTTAGAACAGTAACTCAACCATGATTATTTATATTGTGCATAAAAAGTAGTGTAGGAGGTGAGTTGTCATATATACCTACCCCATAAAATCCCTAACTCATAATATTTTAATATATCTTATATTTTTGTAGTACATCTCTTAGGAGGCCCATTTTTACCTCAAATTCTCTCTAATGTTGGCGAGGAGAGAAGGCTGGAAGTGGTGCTGTAGGGATGATAGCGGGCACTCTCCAAAATAAGAATGCCACTAATATACTCGAATACCCAAAATTCTTGTGGCGACCTCTCTTACAGTTAGAGAGTTGGTTTTCCATAATCGGGATTATAGCCGAGCTCCAATCAAACACAGTCCGCTATAAACACTCCAATGCCACCTTCATTTGTGTCCAAGTGGGAAGATGTAATGATGAAGATCATCCAACCCGTAATATGGTACTCACCACTACCTGAAGTGGGAAGTTAGCAATATGAACGATTGGGATGCATGATCCCTTTTCTGACTCTCAGGTGTGCAGTAGGTGTCCACATAATCTTGGACACTCATGGGGTCACCGCCCCTTCCAGTACCTTCGAGGTTGATGGGAATTCCCTACCAAGATAACCCCATGATGAAGTATATGTCTTCCAAAGATATCTCCAAGATCTCACCCTGAATATCAAAATCTCTGAGGTCATGATCCCAATAGCTAATCAAATTTTCAAGCAAGCAGACATTGGCCTGCATTGGAGATTCACAGAAGAAATTTATTAACCCACGTTGTTATAATGTATGCACATTGGGGGCATCACCGAGGGCCGGTCCATATCCTCATGTTCTTGCTCCTTCCATTCCAAACCATGGTTGAACCTTCCCATATGACCCTTATTAATCATTAGAAAATATCAATTTCTTTTTATTTTGGCCATATTTTAAAAATTCACATGTTACGCAGTACACACGACTGTCTTTTAGACAGGTCATGTGTGACACGCGAGTTTCCTTCGGGCAGGTCACGTGTACAATGTGTGTACGTGACTGTATAAGTTTCCTACCTGTGTGTACCGTGCAACATCCCTAGGAAAAACCCAAAACATGAAAAAATTGCATGGAAATGAAAATTAAAACAGTTGGAATGCAAGAAAGGAGAAAGCTAGATAACCTGACACTTGCAGAATTCGAAATCATCCACCGGTTTGTCCGTGTTGAGAAATCCAAGTCAGAGGTAAAATATTGCTAAATTGGGTAAAAACATGAAATGGTATGTTTTAATTCTATTTTTAAACTATATATAGGAAAATTTTCAATTTGTGGGTTTTTAACCTATAGTTTGAAAATTATTTTTATAATTGAACTAATACCATGTCCTTTTTCGCTATTGCAACAGGTTTGAAGTATTTTAAAAGTTGTTATCTGTTCATATAAGATAGGATTTGAGTCTTTCATATGTCATTATGCATTTATACCTTATTCGCTCTTAACCCTAGGCTGACTACTTTGACAATGGACTATGGTGTTTAACCATTTTTACCTTGTCTACATCATTGTTCTTCCATGGATAGAGCCTCCCTTCCATGAGTACCCTAGTTTAGAACACTTTGTTGTCTTTTGGTACTCATGCCACATTTGTCATAGGTTTAGGGGAGCCTTATTAGCTATTTTTCAAGCCAAATTGAGCCTCATTATGGTCTCTTTTTATAATCCATCCCTTTTTATAAGGCTCCCCAGCCTTATGGAGTTTCTTTAGGCCCAAGTCTAACTCCTCAAAATAGACTTGACTGTCGAGTAAAAATTTCCATTCAGGATCGTTAATAATATGTGAATGGGCATCCACATTGGTGGTAGTTTATCTCTTTTTCGGACCATGTGGAATAATACAAAAAATGAACACTCTCTTTTCTTCGGAATTGAGAAGAGTATTCTCAGGAATAGGTTTATTGCTTTTCCCGACCCGAGGGACTAAATTAATGGAAAATGGGCGTCCGATATGAGCTTATTTTTCTCTTTTTCGTGCTTTGGACCTAAGCAAGAAAAGTATTTTGAGCGTACTTTATGTCTTTGTCATGCTCGTTAAACCCTAAAGAACAAAGCATCAATTTTACTGTTGTAAGCCCCATTTCTCGTAGCCAAATGGATCTTTTCGAGTGATTTTTTCTTCCTTCACACTTGTAAAACTCAAGCTATATGCTGATTTTGAAGGGGCATTGGTTAGGTGGTAATTTAACCTTTTTTGGACCTTCCTGAATAAGTACGAAAAAGGTGGTCCTTACTTCTTCGGAAGCTAAGAGATTTCTTTTGTGGTGTGTTTTATACTTTTCCAGCCTCAGGAGACTAAATTGGACGAAAAATGGCCCACTGGAGTCTTCTTTGGAGTTTTTAGACTCTCAAAATATGAAAACACTAATGAGCATGTACTAGTTCGGGCTTGTAAAATCCACAAATAAGTGACTTTATCAAGAATTATTCTCTCCCCTCTTCAAGCTTGTCAAATATGAAGAGAGACCTGAGTTGACTTTCCTGGACTCGTTAAAATTTAACAGGAAAGATAAGGAAGAAGTACTCTCTTTGGGATATAAACAGTGGTAGCATGTCCTCCTAGAACATAGCACTCTCTGAACTTTCTGATACTCATGTTTCAGTTTACACTTTCAGCTCAGCTATCACTTTGATTCTTTACTCCTCCACTTGTCCTTTATACTTGGGGAATCTAATCATGTATCCTACATGACAGATAATTCTAGTTGTTCTATCTGCAAGTTAAAAATTTTCCTTGAGGCATCTCTGTGTCATGTTCACTATTGAAGGATTTATCCCTCCATCTTACTATTATCTTGATTCCATCATTAACCTATCTGATTATTACTTGTGTATGTCTTCCCATATCTAGTTCCTACTCACTTGTGATCTGTTGGAGGATCCATTACCTTCCTCATCAAAATATAGTTTCTCATCAGTACTTCCTGAAGATGAAGACCTAGAGTTTAAACGATGGTACCTTTGGATTAAATATCATCATTAGTGAGCTCCTTTGCTTTAGTTGCCAGTTTCACTCAATATCTGACATTGTGTTGACTCTCTTCCATGTTCAAATTCAACACACCTATTCACATGGTAGAGATTGTACTGGTTCCTTTGGATTTGGATGAAGACCTTAAGTTCACATTTACAACCTAAGTTGAGAGAGACTATGTTTTGATCGGTTACACAGCTTCCATATTTTGAAGACTCATCATTGTATATTGTGGCTTTGATCCACTGTTGTAATATACATGGTTTTGTACCCATATCATATGATGGAATCAAATAATGTAAAGCAGCTAGTGTTCCATTATATTGAACATGGCATCCTCGGATATGATTTTGTATATGACATTGACATGTATTTGTTTTAGGTACTTCCTCTGTCACCTAGGACACTTGAGTTCTCCAAGATTAAAAGATTGTAATGTATTTCGGCCATCATTTCCCTCTGACCTTACACATTAGGGGGAATCTATTATCAACCAAAATGGCACTTCTTCGTCCGAGTATTGACATCCAATATGTTGGGACACAAAAGGACAATTAGGATTGAAGTAATCCAAAACACTATAGATGCACATGAATGATGATACATGGTCTCTTGACTAGCTTCATACGTTTTCATTTGGATATTACGGTTGCACACGCGACTATTTGCATCGAAACCTGTGTGTCATACGTGACTATTTGCACTGCAACCCGCGTGTACTTTTAACACATGAGTTTCATTTAAGCAAGGAGCATGTCACACACACCTTTTCTATATAAATACTCACATGTACCTTAATCCAATGTTAAAAATAATAAATCATGATTAGTCGAGATCAGTTGAGCCTTAATCAATAACTATCTCAACTGTCTCAACCATCCTAACCTTCGAAACCTCTCTATTTCCCCATGTATAAATAGAGGGCATGGGATGGGTTAATCAATCATTCTTAGAAGAGAAAAGTTATGCTAGTAGTATGCCTAAGACCTCTTGGAGCAGCAAAACTTAGCGTCCTCGGTTTGCAGAGGAGTCCTTCTCTCAGAAGCTGGGTTGTAATCTTACCATTCTCTGTTTATGAATAAAGAAATTCCTTCTTCCAATCTTTGTATTGTTGCTTCCTCATGTATAATGGATCATTGAATGATTTTAATTATGTTATTATGAATATGCATTTCACTAACCATTGATATATATATATGAGATATTGATTGAAGAATTTGCCTTTCACAGGTGAATTGGGAGATCCCTGAAAGCTTTGAAGGAGATCGAAAGAGGAGAAGACCAAGCTTGGATCAACCGTCATAAACCGGGTAAGTCAAGCCTTCTTCCTATTCCTATTTCATTTTCTAGATAAGTTGATTGTCTGCAAGTGTCTTAGTAAGTTGGTAACCCCAGAGACCCTAGGTTACAAGGGTGCATTGTCCTGAACAACATACATTCTCTGTCATACCAATATTATCTTGGAAGTGTCAGAACTTCATCACATATAGAGGCTTCTCACAAATTTGTGATCTTCTCCTCAGTTTTTATCTACCAGAACTCATGAACATGGCTTCAATGAAGTAAAAATTCATCTTGAATGTGTTTTATCATAAAACACATATAGGGTTTTCAAGAAGGCTTGAACATTAACACCTAATGATTGTAGGCTCAAGTATTTCACCCTAGTAGGTAGCTTCCCAAGCTACATTACTCCTCAGTATGTAGTACTATCCACAAAACACATTTTGCTTATGTAGTACTCTCAGACATACATATTTCCTCTATAGTACTAGCTGCAATACACTTAAATTTTGTAGTACTATCCTCAAAATACATCACTTATCTCAGGATAAAACAATAGTTGGATAGCACAATCAAATAATAGGTCTTCAATGTATCAAATACAATAAAGAGCATATTCTAATGTACCTCAAAGGTACTCAAACATATTCTTATTTGTAAGCATACAATATAACAGGTCTGCTCAAATACCAACCAGCTACTTACACAATGTAGCATCATCTGGATCCAATCCAGAATAGAGTTTCTCTAAACTAGAGACCCTAGATTTTAAATCCATCTCATACAATATTATACAACAAATGTGTAATAACATGCAGAAATAAAGACTTATCTTTTCTTTCATGTTTCAACATTTGTTGACTTGTTGAATATTCTATTATCTGGAGAAGTTCTTTGTGAGATTTTCATTCTCTATGATGTTCTTAAATTCATGATCACTTTCTCATTGATCCTTCTCTTTATATTTGCAGCACCCCAACTACCTCTCTGAGAGGTTTTAACTGTTCTGTAACAGTCCAGACTATAAATAGTCTTTGAGACTTTTGACCATGCCTCTACTCATGTGGATTCTATCCACAAGGTATCACATCCCTTGGATTCCTAATTCATTTACTATGACTAATTGGTGGGTACTTATCTTCTTCCGCCTATGAATACACATCAATACTCTTTCTTCAACTATAGGAGTTTCTTATGTACTATACCAAGCTTGTCTTGGATAGAGGCTTAGTAAGAATGTTGGGATTATTGATGATATGTGGATATGTATCATGTCTTGAATATAATTGACTAAATCCCTCAAAAGATTTACTGCTTTTCAACATGCTATATCTAGAGCAACACATGTGATCTTCATCAATCACTATACTAGTTAGATTTCATATATATTTGAAACTCTATTTTACTTATCAAGACATATCTGAGTCCACATATAGTTGTACCAAGTAGGTACCACAACACATGCTTTGTACATGTCTATGTACAAACTGCAAAGCACATAACATATCATGGGACCTGTGACTAACCAAATACATCTCAACTGACTTGATATCCTCCAAATATGAAATAAGAGTTATAAAATTTCATATATACCTTCATATGTGTGGCCATGGATTTGTAGTTCACCACTAATCATAATAATAATAACAAGATTCTTGAATACAACTCTCATCTTCCTTCTAAATATGAGCATCATGCATATCTCCTTTTACATGGGGTACATCAATAAGTTATATTGGTTCTTCAGGAGTTAGCGAGACTAGAAACTCCCTCTCACCATGTAAATGTGAGAATCATAATCCAGGTCCTCCATCACGGAGACTTATTCTCATCTATATATTAATCTCTTCTTGACACATGAATGTAAATAAGACAAAATATCTTTAGGAGTCTTCGCATCTATCATAATAGATTTAAGCCATCTATTTTGTATGCTTTCCAAGAGACATAGGAACCTCCCAAACTATTCTCTTTCAGGCTCTCCCATCTAAATGAATCCACATTCACGTCCTTCTTTACTTGTAGGTACGGGAATATTAATTTTCCCTACTAGACAAATTATTCTAATGTTTAGAACCATTTCATACTCATGAATTTTATTCACATGAAATACTCTCAATATGCTGATAAAGATTTACTTAGTTATGTAGAGATATTGACCAACTGATTTATCATGACCCGTTCTAATATTATGTACTGATATCAATCCCTATATCATTCCTATATCAGTCCAAAAAATCCATTTTATGAAAGAAATATACAGACCCATGTTCATATCTCATGAGGTAAGCATGAATCCCTCTATCTAGCCAACCATGTAGTCTTATGTTCACAGTTTATGAAACAATCATGTTTCCCTAAATCTCATTTTTTACGGAGGGTGTTTTCAGCCTTATATCAGTGTTATATGAGTATATATCAGTCCTACTGCTAAGTCTTATATTAGCCCTATATCATCTCACAAAATTTGGACTCATGATATTGATAACATGCCAATAAAGAAAGATAAAACAATGTATATGCTAAACACAATTCCAAGTCTAGGAATATAGATCTACATGATAGTCATGAAACATAAAAAATAATTTTTTTTTATTTTTTAGATCTGATTTATAACAGCAAATAAATAAATAAGGTACACATTTGTATTGTTTGTGTGGGATCCCTCTTTATCTCTGCACCCTTTTGGAGATAGGTGGAGTCCTTCTTTATTCACTGCAACCTTAAACACTGCAAAAAGAAAACTCAATGCATGTACTAGAAAGTGTGTCTCTGCATGGGAATAAGGATCCCATGAAACCAAGAGTGAATTCTCTTCTTCACTAAAGGTAATATTTCGTTCGATCATCCTCTTCCTTGGATGATTTATCTTGAGAAGGTTCACCTCCTTCTACGACAGTGGAGGCATGGACATTTTAATTGCATTCTCTTGCAAAGCGACCTCTATTTCCATAGTAGAAGTATTTAAACTTTGATTTTTCAAGGTTCTTTGTAATCTATTTCTTCTTTGTCTGAAATAATTTCTTGGGAGCGAAAGGATTTCTCCCTTTCTTAGTTCTAGCCGTGAGAGATATATTATCTTCTTTAGTATGCATCGCTTTGTTCTGGATGTGCCATTATTCTTGAATGCAATCATGCCAAATCCTTTCGAAGTTGGGCTGCTCTTCTTATTAAGTTTTCTTAATTGCTTAGATGATATCTTAAAACATTTTTCACTAGTAGGATCACTGAAAGAACAACAAGCACAAAAACACAAAGAACACAAAGAACACAAATATTTTCCTCAGGGAAACCAGAAGGGAGAAAACCCCGCAAACCTTCCTCATTATAGAACTCAACTAGAGCAGTGTAAAACCTGGACAGTTGCTTCTCTCTTCTTTCTAGCACACTTGTTCTTCTCTCTCTTGCAAACTTGCTTGAGTGAGTGTTTAAAAATTAAGGGGAGTGCCTCCCTATTTATATTTGTCACTTGACTTGACGTAGGACCTAACAGGGCAGACTTGTCTAACTGATAGGGTTGACTTGTCTAGAAAGACACCAAAATTAATATTTATTATAATGACACTTGGGTACTATTGACTAGACTTACATCTAGAGGTTTATATTGAATATTTCAATTACTCTTACATGACCAAACTCATCTCCTGATGGAAGAATACAATCAATACATCTAGAATAGCTTCTAAAGTTACAATACTTTAACACTCCCTCTTAACTAGGAAGGAATTCAACCAAGGTAACAACTACTACCACAACTATACATATGACTGGTGAGTCTCTATATGTCATAGGAATTTTTGGAACACCATCATACATCTTCATCATCGATCTCAGTTGGATAATCTTCTGCAACCTCAGTATGTAAATACCTAATCAACTTCTATGTGTACTGGATCATCTTTTGTCACATCAGTATGTGGATACTAAATAATATTATGCATATACTGGATCATCTTCTGCAACATCAGTATGTGAATATGTGGAAATTGAACCCAAGTGATAGAACAATTGCACTCACAAAATTGCTAATCAAACATGCAAATTTACACACAAAGGAGACTGAAATTGGAGCATAACACTAATCTGTATTGAATAAGTGTACAATAGAAAGACTTGTGAAATAATAGGCTGCTGCAATATATAATTACATGAGAGATTCGAATGCATAAGGATGCCATTCGAAATAGTAAAAAAGTAGGCTTACTAAATCTAGTCAAATCCCTCACATGTGCATAAAGCAGTTTCCAAATCGAATTGGAAAAGTCAAGTAGGAAAGCTAATAAGTGATGGAAAGATAAATCATACATGCTTTTATTAGGAGAAAATAATGGAGGATGATGAGGGAAGAAAACAAGTCAACTACACCTAGTCTTACTTTCCCTTTTGCCATAAATCTCAATAAAGCAGACAACTTAGCAGAAAAAATAGATATACGCTAGGGAGGATCTGGAATAAAGTAGATATGTTGAATATGGATTATAGGAGGTTTCCCAAGCAATCCATGACTCATTTTTAGCAAGTTTTACTTCTATGGCATGTGGAAGACAACTTGCATAGAGTGGAATATTGGAAACTAGGAAAATAAGACAAAAATGGATTAATTAATGTCTAAGGTAGGTAACTATGGGTTGATTATTCTAACCCACCCCCTTAAGCCTGAATTAATGAGTAAATATCAGAAAAATATAGGGCCTAGCAATAAGGCTTAGTCACCCTTTACATACTGCATGTCCATTTAACCAAGGAAAGAGGCAAAAACCCAATGGGAAAATCCTCCCTTAAACATGGACAGTAAAACAAAATTTGAAAATCTTGTCATCAATCATGCTTCACAGAATGATCAGCAATCCCCAACAGTGATTTGAGATTTCTGAATGTATTCTCACAAAAAACTTTGGTGAAGATGTCTGCTACTTGTTCTGAAGATGCACAGAAGAGTAGGTGAATGGTGCCATCATGCACAAGCTGTCTGATGTAGTGCATATGGATCTCAATGTGTTTGGTTCTCTGTCTCTAAACTGGATCATTGCAGATTTGAATGGTGCTTTTATTATCACAATAGATAATAGTTGAAAATTCTGATTCGAAGCCAAACTCACCAAGTATCCCCTGCAACCATAAACATTGAGTTGCTACATTTACAACTCCTCTGTACTCTGATTCTGTAGATGAGAGTGCTATGGCACTCTGTTTCTTGCTTGACCAGCTGATTGGTCCTTTATCAAGCATGAACACATATCCTAATGTTGAATTTTGATTTTTTTTGTCACCTTCCCAATCACTGTCAGTAAAACCAATCAAATTAAGATAAGATTTAGCTTTGTAGAAGATCCCATGAGTTCTTGTTCCCTGAACAAAGTTAAGGATCCTTTTGGCTGCTTTCCAATGGATCTCATGAGGCTGATCCATGTGTCTTGAGGCCACACTTAATGAATAATAAATATCAGGTCAAGTGTGTGTAAGGCAAAGCAAACACCCAATCAACTGCTGATACAGTGTATTATTTACCATAGGAGAAGAACCTGCTTCTTCAAGCTTAACTCCTAAAAGGAAGGGAGTCTTCCTTGGCTTGCAATATTTCATGTTGAACTTGTTTAGAAAATCTAAAGAATACTTGGACTGATGTACCTTTATTCCATGTTGGGATTGAGCAATTTTTAGACCCAAGAATTGGCTCAACAACCCCAAATCAGTCATAGAAAATGCATGGTTCATTGCATCCTTCAAGGAGGCAATTTCTTTCTTTGAACTTCCTGTAATCAGAAGGTCATCCACATACAAGAAAATAATCATCAAAGAACCATGAATCAGCTTCAAATAAACATTAGGATCAGACTTGCATTGAACAAAACTCAATGACAACAGAAAGCCATCAATCTTGGCATACCAAGCCCTGGGGGCTTGCTCGAGCCCATACAATGATTTCTTTAACTTGCACACAAAAGATGGATTAGACACAAAACATTAAGGCTGCTGCATGTAAATATATTCAGTAATATCTCCATTTAGGAAAGCACACTTCACATTCATGTGATGTACCTCCCACTGCTTCGAAGCTGCAATGGCTAAGGCTAGCCTGATGGAGTCCATCTTTGCCACTGGTGCAAAGGTTTCATTGTAGTAAATACCATGTACCTATGAGTATCCCTTGGATACCAATCTGGAATTATATTTCAAAGGTGAACCATCATCACCAAACTTAGTTTTGGAAACCCACTTACATTGAACTAGCTTCCTCCCTGGGGGAAGATCAACCAGTTCCCAAGTGTTGTTCTTCTGGAGTGAGCTGAATTCTTATTTCATGGATGTTTGGAATATTGGATCATGTGTTGCATATTCATATGTATGTGGGTCTGATTCAACCATCATATAGCACTTCTCTGCAAAAAAAGGGTCTTTCATAAATAGGGCACTCTCAAACTGAGATCTAGTCCTCTTAGGGTCACTAGGATTTCCAGCTAGTTCCCCATCTGCATGAATGGTATTTGCTGCCCATTTTGGTATTTTAGGACTGTTAGGATCTGCAATTAAATCATCATTACCAGACATATCAGAATCAGCAAACTCATTTGTCTCTTCACTTACATTTAATGGTTCTGGTGGTGAAGAATACTCTCCAACTTCAACTGCTGCTAAATGCTCTTCCTGGAACTGAACACTCCTTTCAATGAAGGATTTGTTTGTGCTCAAATTGATCAGATTGTAAAATTTTGAATCTTTAGAGTACCCAACAAATAGACACTCTTGGATTTGGGGATGCAAAGCCTTTCTCTTTTTAGTTGGAATTCTAGCCCAAGCCTTTGAGCCCAAAATCCTGAAATGGGTCACATCTGGCTTGTGCCCACTCCATGATTCAAAAGGAGTCATAACATCAAGCTATTTATGAGGCACCATATTTTGGATATAGGATGCATAGTTTATATCCTCGGCCCAAAACTTTGGTGGCAAATTCTTAGCCTCCATCATACAGGTTTCCATCTCCTTCAGTGATTTGTTCTTTCTCTCAGCAACACCATTTTGCTGTGGTGTGTAAGGGATTGAATGTTGCATCTAAATACCTGCATCTTCACAATATTGAATGAACTCAGACTTGACATACTCACCACCATTTTCAGATCTGAGGATCTTGAGTCTCCTCCCAGACTGGTTTTCAACCAAAGCCTTAAAGACTTTGAAGAGGCCAAAAACTCCAGACTTATGCTTCAAGAAGTAAACCCAACAATACCTGGAAAATTCATCTATGAATATCAATGCATATTTGGCTTGACTCATTTACATATGAGGAAATGGACCAGCAACATCAATGTGGATCAACTCAAGAGGTGCAAAGGTTCTCTCATGAATAGCTCTCTCAAATTTATGCTCTAGGTGTCTTCCTAGGATACAACCTTGACAAACTCCCTTGGAAAATTTAATCTTTGGTAACCCTATGACCATTTCTTCTTCACTTAGATCATAAAGATACTTATAGTCAATATTGCCAAATCTTTCATGCCAAAGCTTTATTGCCTCATTAGCATGAATTAGAAGAGCAAAGGGGTTTGAGTAGGGCAGAAAATGTGAAAACATGTATACCTTCAAAGTGTGATCTACAACTACTTTCACAATGACTTTACCATTTGAGATCTCTGTGATCTCAACATCATCAAGGGAGAATATGACCTTTTTTGGAGACCCTGTGTGGGTCATCTGATACACTGACAAGAGGTTAGAGGCAAGACCTGGAACATACAATACATTTTTGAACTTACCATGGTCAAGATCAATCCTTCCTTTCCCCAAACTGTCAGTGAGAGAGTCATATCCAAGCACTATTGGTGGACCTTTCGACATGTCAAGAGAGGATAATGCCTCCTTGGTCGAAACCATATGTCTTGGAGCTCCAGAGTCTATGATGAAGCTAGGTGAGCTTGATGTACCAACAACCAAAGCATGTACTCTCTCTCTGTCCTCTGAATTTGATCCTCCTTCCCTCTTCTTTGAGCAATCAGGAAGGGAGATGTTATTCTTCTCCAGGTGTTGGGTCAACATGTCAATTTTCTTCTTCATACAGGAGCTTTCAGGATGATAGCTCTTACTGCAATATGTGCACTTGCTCATTTCTCCTTTGTTCTTCTTCCTCTGGAAGTTCTTCTTGGAGCCTTGCGGCTCCTCTTGAGACTTGTTCTTGTCTCTCTTTTGCTCAGGTGGCTTCTTAGCTTTCTTCTTGCTTTTTGAATCCACCCTCAAATCTCTAGCAACCAAAACATGGTCTTTGGAAGGTTTTATGGTGCCCATCATCACCAACTTATCTTGTTCTTATGTGAGGGATTCCATGAACTCTGCAAGCTTAGGCATCTTCCAGGCTCGAGCTATCAACTTGGTGGCATGGAAGGTCGAAACAAACATTGAATAGTTAGGGCCAAGCTTCAATAGTATGGCCAAAACTAGTTGCTCCTCCTTCTTTTCAATTCCACACTGTTTTAGCTGCAAAACAAGGGCTTTAAACTTGGAAAAGTAGAGTTGCGGCAATTTGAAGCTGCCGGGACTCAAAGAGATCAATTCATTCTTGATTTGATGTCCTCTCATCTCATCTGTCTTACCAAAAATCTCTACAAGCTTATCCGACACTTCATTAGGTGATGTCAATCCATCAAGATGGAGAAGGAGGTCTCTGGATATGCTCAGACACAAAAGGCCATAGGCCTCGACCCTCCTGTTGTGCCATTTAATTTTCTCTATAGCTACATTGGACTCTGCCTTAGTTTCCATAGTCACCCTATAGAGACCCTTCTCTCTCAACAGTATCTCCATCTCTGCTTTCCATTCAAAGAAATTAAATGGAGTCAAGATGATCTTCTGAGATTGATCCATAGCTCTGAATTGTGCCCTTCAACTAGCAGAATGTGCTCCTAGTCAAGATGTTGAACCTACAATAGTAATATGGAAGGAGAGAAATTTATATACAAAGGCTTTGATACCATGTGGAAATTGAACCCAAGTGATAGAACAATTGCACTCACAAAATTGCTAATGAAACATGCAAATTTACACATAAAGGAGACTAAAATTGGAGCATAACACTAATATGTATTGAATAAGTGTACAATAGCCAGACTTGTGAAGTAATAGGCTGCTGCGATATAATTACATGAGAGATTTGAATGCATAAGGATGCCATTCGAAATAGTCAAAAAGTAGGCTTACTAAATCTAGTCAAATCTCCCATAGGTGCATAAAGCAGTTTCTAAATCTACCTAGAGGCTCACGAATTGGCAAAGTAAAGTAGGAAAGATAATAAGTGATGGAAAGAAAACTCATACATGTGTTTATTAGGAGAAAATAATGGAGGATGATGATGACAAAAAACAAGTCAACTACACCTAGTCTTACTTTCCCTTTTGCCATAAATCTCAATAAAGCAGGCAACTTAGCAGAAAAAGCAGATATGCGCTAGGGAGGATCTGGAATAAAGTAGATATGATAAATATGGATTCCAGGAGGTTTCCCAAGCACTCCATGACTTATTTTTATCAATTTTGACTTCTATGGCATGTGGAAGACAACTTGCATAGAGTGGAATATTGGAAACTAGGAAAATAAGACAAAAATGGATTAATTAATGTCTAAGGTAGGTAACTATGGGTTGATTATTATAAAACCCCCCCTTAAGCCTAAATTTATGAGTAAATATTAGAAAAATATAGGGCCTAAAACTAAGGCTTAGTCACCCTTTACATACTGCATGTCCATTTAACCAAGGAAAGAGGCAAAAACCCAATGGGAAAATCCTCCCTTAAACATGGACAGTAAAACAAAATTTGAAAATATTGTCATCAATCATGCTTCACAGCATGATAAAAAAATCCCCATTAGTTATTTGAGATTGCTGAATGTCTTATCACAAAAAACTTTGGTGAAGATGTCTACTACTTGTTCTGAAGATGCACAGAAGAGTAGGTGAATGGTGCCATCATGCACAAGCTATTTGATGTAATGCATATGGATCCCAATGTGTTTTGTTCTCTGTCTTTGAATTGGATGATTGTAGATTTGAATGGTGCTCTGATTATCACAATAGATAATAGTTGAAAACTATGATTTGAAGCCACACTCACCAAGTATCCCCTGCAACCATAAATATTGAGTTGCTGCATTTACAACTCCTCTGTAATCTGATTCTGTAGATGAGAGTGCTATGGAACTATGTTTCTTGGTTGACCAGCTGATTGGTCCTTCAACAAGCATGAACACATATCCTAATGTTGACTTTCGATCTGTGTTGTTACTTGCCCAATCACTGTCGGTAAACCCAGTCAAATCAAGATTAGATTTAGCTTTGTAGAAGATCCCATGAGTTCCTGTTCCCTGAACAAAGTTAAGTATCATTTTGGATGCTCTCCAATGGATCTCATGAGGCTGATCCATGTATCTTGAGGCCACACTTACTACATAATAAATATCAGGTCGAGTGTGTGTAAGGTAAAGAAAACACCCAATCAACGGCCTATACAATGTATTATTTACCATAGGAGAAGAACCTGCTTTTTCAAGCTTAACTCCTAAAAGGAAGGGAGTCTTGCATGGCTTGCAATATTTCATGTTGACCTTGTTCAGAAAATATAAAGAATACTTGGACTGATGTACCTATATTCCATGTTGGGATTGAGCAATTTTGAGACCCAAGAATTGGCTCAACAACCCTAAATCAGTCATAGAAAATGCATGGTTCATTGCATCCTTCAAGGAGGCAATTTATTTCTTTGAACTTCCTGTAATTAGAAGGTCATCCACATACAAGACAATAATCATCAAAGAACCATGAATCAGCTTCAAATAAACATTAGTATCAGACTTGCATCGAACAAGACTCAATGACAGCAGAAAGCCATCAATCTTGGCATACCAAGCCTTGGGGGCTTGCTTGAGCCCATACAATGATTTATTTAACCTACACACAAAATATGGATTGGAAAAAAACCATTGAGGCTGCTGCATGTAAATCTCTTCAGTAATATCTCCATTCAGGAAAGCACACTTCACATCCATGTGATGTACCTCCCATTGCTTCGAAGCTGCAATGGCTAAGGCTAGCCTGATGGAGTCCATCTTTGCCACTGGTGCAAAGGTTTCATTGTTGTCAATACCATGTAGCTGTGAGTAGACCTTGGCTACCAATCTGGCCTTATATTTCAAAGGTGAACCATCAGCAGCAAACTTAGTTTTGAGAACCCACTTACATTGAACTAGCTTCCTCCCTGGGGGAAGATCAACCAGTTCCCAAGTGTTGTTCTTCTAGAGTGAGCTGAATTCTTATTTCATGGATGTTTTCCATATTGGATAATGTGCTGCATCTTCATATGTCTATGGGTCTGATTCAACCATCAGATAAGACTTCTCTGCAAACAAAGGGTCTTTCCTACACATGGCACTCTCAAACTGAGATCTAGTCCTCCTAGGATCACTAGGATTTCCAGCTAGTTTCCCAGTTGCATGAATGGTATTTGCTGCCCATTTTGGTATTGTAGGACTGTTAGGATCTGCAATTAAATCATCATTATCAAACATATCAGAATCAGCAAACTCATTTGTCTCTTCACTTACATTCAATGGTTCTGGTGGTGAAGAAGAATCTCCAACTTCAACTGCTACTAAAGGCTCTTCTTGGAACTGAACACTCCTTTCAATGAAGGATTTGTTTGTGCTAAAATTTATCAGCTTGTAACCTTTTGAATATTTAGAGTACCCAACAAATAGACACTCTTGGATTTGGGGCTGCAAAGCCTTTCTCCTTTTAGTTGGAATTCTAGCCCAAGCCTTTCAGCCAAAAATACTGAAATGGGTCACATCTGGCTTGTGCCCAATCCATGCTTTGAAAGGATTCATACCATCAATTTGTTTATGTGGCACCCTATTCTAGATATAGGATTCACATTTTATAGCCTTGGCCCAAAACTTTGGTGGAAAATTCTTAACCTCCACCATACAGGTTGCCATCTCCTTCAGTGATCTGTTCTTTCTCTCAGCAACACCATTTTGCTGTGGTGTGTAAGGGATTGAATCCTGCATTTGAATACCTGCATCTTCACAATATTTAATGTACTCAAAATTTACATGCTCACCACCATTGTCATATATGAGGATCTTGAGTCTCCTCCCAGACTGGTTTTCAAGCAAAGCCTTAAAGACTTTGAAGAGGCCAAAAAATTCAGACTTATGCTTCAGGAAGTAAACCCAATAATACCTGGAAAATTCATCTATGAAGGTCAATGCATATTTGGACTGAATCATTGAAATATGAGGAAATGGACCAGCAACATCACTGTGGATCAACTCAAGAGGTGTAGAGGTTCTCTCATGACTAGCTCTCTCAAATTTATGCTCTAGGTGTTTTCCTAGGATACAACCTTGAAAGACTCCCTTGGAAAATTTAATCTTTGATAACCCTATGATGATTTATTTTTCACTTAGATTAGAAAGGTACTTATAGGTAAGATGGCCAAATATTTCATGCCAAATCTTGCTTGGCTCATTAGCATGAATCAGAAGAGCAGAGGGGTTTGAGTAGGGCAGAAAATGTGAAAACATGTATACCTTCGAAGTGTGATCTAAAACTCCTTTTGCAATGAGAGATCTCTGTGATCTCAACATCATCAGGGGAGAATATGACCTTCTTTGGATACCCTTTGTGGGTCATCTGATACACTGACAAGAGGTAAGAGGCAAGACCTGGAACATACAATTCATTACTAAACTTACCATGGTCAAGATCAATCCTTCCTTTGCCCAAACTGTCAGTGAGAGAGTCATCTCCCAGTACTATTGGTGGACCTTTCGACATGCCAAAAGAGGAGAATGCCTCCTTGGTCTAAACCATATGTCTTGAAGCTCCAGAGTCTATGATGAAGCTAGGTGAGCTTGATGTGCCAGCAGCCAAAACATGTACTCTCTCTTTGTCCTCTGAATTTCATCCTCCTTCCCTCTTCTTTGAGCAATCAGGAAGGGAGATGTTATTCTTATCTAGGAGTTGGGTCAAAATTTCAATTTTCTTCTTCATGGAGGAGATTTCAGGATGATAGCCCTTACTGCAGTATGCACACTTGCTCATTTCTCCTTTGTTCTTCTTCTTTTGGAAGTTCTTCTTGGAGCCTTTGGGATCCTCTTGAGACTTGTTCTTTTCTCTCTTTTGCTCAGGTGGCTTCTTAGCTTTTTTATTTCCTTTTTAATCCACCCTCGAATCTCTAGCAACCAAATCTTGGTCTTTGGAAGGTTTGATGGTGCCCATAATCACCAGTTTATCTTGTTCTTATGTGAGGGATTCCATGAACTCTGCAAGATTAGGAATCTTCCAAGCTCGAGCTGTCAACTTGGTGGAATGGAAGGTCTAAAAAAACACTGAATTTTCATGGCCAAGATTTGAGAGTATGGAAAAAACTAGTCGCTCCTCCTTCTTTTCAATTCCACACTGTTTTAGCTGCAAAACAAGGGCTTTAAACTTGGAAAAGTAGAGTTGCAGGGATTCGAAGCTGCTAGGACTCAAAGAGATCAATTCATTCTTGATTTGATGTCCTCTCATCTCATCTGTCTTACCAAAAATCTCTACAATCTTCTCCGACACTTCATTAGGTGATGTCAATCCATCAAGATGGAGAAGGAGGTCTCTGGATATGCTCAGACACAGAAGGCCATAGGCCTCGTGCCTCCTATTGTGCCATTTAATTTTCTCTATAGCTACATTGGGATCTGCCTTAGTTGCCATAGTAACCCTATAGAGACCCTTCTCTCTCAATAGTATCTCCATCTCTTCTTTCCATTCAAATAAATTAAATGGAGTCAAGATGATCTTCTGAGATTGATCCATAGCTTTGAACTGTGCCCTTCAACCAGCAAAATGTGCTCCCAGTCAAGATGTTGAACCTACAATAGCAATATGGAAGGAGATAAATCGATCTAGAAAGGATCTGATACCATGTGGAAATTGAACCCAAGTGATAGAACAATTGCACTCACAAAATTGCTAATCAAACATGGAAATTTACACACAAAGTAGACTGAAATTGGAGCATAACACTAATCTGTATTGAATAAGTGTACAATAGTCATCCTTGTGAATTAATAGGCTGATGCAATATATAATTACATGAGAGATTCGAATGCATAAGGATGCCATTCGAAATAGTCAAAAAGTAGGCTTACTAAATCTAGTCAAATCCCCCATAGGTGCATAAAGAAGTTTCCAAATCTACCTAGAGGGTCACGAATTGGAAAATTCAAGTAGTAAAGCTAATAAGTGATGGAAAGACAACTCATACATGCTTTTATTAGGATAAAATAATGGAGGATGATGAGGGAAAAAAATAAGACAACTACACCTAGTCTTACTTTCCCTTTTGCCATAAATCTAAATAAAGCAGGCAACTTAGTAGAAAAAGCAGATATGCACTAGGGAGGATCTAGAATAAAGCATATATGCTAAATATGGATTCCAGGAGGTTTCCCAAGTGCTCCATGACTCAGTTTTAGCAAGTTTGACTTCTATGGCATGTGGAAGACAACTTGCACAGAGTGGAATATTGGAAACTAGGCAAATAAGACAAAAATGGATTAATTAATGTCTAAGGTAGGTAACTATGGGTTGATTATTTTAACATAATATTGAATCATATGTTAGAAAACAGGACCGTAGAGCAATACCACATATACAGTTAAATCATTAAAAAAGATGCAAAACACATTAAACACATTGCAGAGAGACACAAATATAATGTGGTTCACCCAAATGATGGGCTACGTCCACAAAGAAATTGCCAGTCTTTTTATTACAATCTAGAAAGATGAAGGGATATAGCCTGCAGCAAAAATGTTGCACTTCCTCTTCACGCTCTCACAGTCTCTCTTCCAATACAAAATAATACCATAAATAGTCGTGTTACAATGCTTTCTTTTATAGGGGAAATACCATGGGAAAATAGTACGGTTAACCCAATACCATGGGTTCGCAAAATTATTGGCCAATAGACATCCCAAAAACAATTTCTTGGGGGCTCCTCCCCCGAACCCCAAGGAAGGGGGAATGAGTCTACAATACACCTGGGGTACAAACACAACTGAATAATATCTTTGGATCTAGAATATCAGGCTCCACAACCAACAATATCCCACTTGGAGACTGGTTACATCAACTCCACCGCTATTGCACTTGCTGGACTATGCTCTGGATCTTGGACTTGGTAAATTTCTTATTTTCACCTTCATGCTTGAAGGCCAATAGAAACCGAGCAGGAACTCAGTTTCTCTCTGGTTACTCCCTTTGTCAACATGTCTGCAGGATTCTTGCTAGTATGTATCTTTTCTAGTTTTAACAATACTTCATCTAGAACAGATCTTATGAAGAAGTATTTGAGCTATATATGTTTAGTCTTCGAATGAAAGGATGATTTCTTTGTAAGATGAATGGTACTCTGGATGTCACTGTATAGCCTACTATTCTCCTGCTTCTTACCCAATTCTTCCATGAACCTTTGCAACCAAATCATCTCCTTGCTAGCCTCTGTAGCAGCAACATACTCTGCTTCCATTGTTGAAAGTGCAACAATTTGTTGCAGTTTTGAAATCCAACTTACTATTGTTCCACCCACAGTAAACACATACCCTATGGTTCTCCTCCTGTTGTCTTTATCATCAACCATATCTGCATCAACATATCCCTGTAGAACAGTGTATGAACCTCCAAAACATAATGCATGTGAAGTGGTACCTCTCAAATACCTGAGAATCCATTGTATTGATTTCCAATGCTCTTTACCTGGATTATTCATATACCTACTCACAACTCCCACTGCATGTGCAATATCTGGTCTTGTGCACACCATGGAATACAAAGCTTCCAATCGCTGATGAATAGGGAATCCTGAACATGTAATCTATCAACATCAATTTGTGATTTTTCATGTCTCTTGTTATTCTCATACAAGGATTTTCTTTGCAGCACCCAAATCCTTCATCACAAATGAATTAGCTAGTTTTCTTTTGAACACATTTATATCTTGCATGTTAGACCCTGCAACAAGCATGTCATCCACATACAATAGCAAGATAATATATCTTTCGTTATCTAGCCTCTTGAAATAAACACTGTGGTCAGAATGACATCTATCATAACCTTGTCCTGTCATAAACTTATCAAATTTTAAATACCACTGCCTTGGAGCTTGCTTCAGGCCATACAAGCTCTTCTTCAACTTGCAAACCAAATTATCCTTACCTTTTACCTAATACCCTTGTGGATTCTACATATAAATCTCTTCCTCCAAATCCCCATGGAGAAGGTTGTTTTTACATCTAACTATTCAAGAAGCAAATATTCTACCACCACTAGACTTAAAATAGTTCTAATTGAAGTCATTTTAACAATAGGAGAAAATATTTCATCAAAGTCTATACCTTTCTTTTGTGCAAACCCCTTTACAACAAGTCTAGCCTTGTACCACTTCTTGTCTCCATATTCTTCCTTCAACCTGTAAACCCATTTATTCTGCAATGCCATTTTTTCAGTAGGCAACTTAACCAGATCCAAAGTCTAGTTTCTTACCAATGAGTCCATCTCCTCATCCATGCCTTTCTCCCACTTCTTTCTAGTTTCTGTCTGCATTGCTTCTTCACAACATTCTAGTTCACCAGAATCAGTCATCAATAAATAATATAGTGAAGGAGAGAATTGTTCAGGGGGTCTATTTAACCTGGTAGACTTTCTTACAGTTGCAGGAGTTTCAGGTACCTGCTACTGCTCTTGAATTTCTGGTGCCTTTGGAAATTCATTTTCTTTGATTTCATCAAGCATTGTGTACTCTGTGTTTTCCTTTTCTTCTTTCTTTCCCTACAATTGATCGTTGTACATGATCTTTTCATTGAATACTACATATCTACTCCTAATGATTTTGCAATTTTTAAGATCCCATAAGCGATAACCAAAATCATCAACCCCATATCCAATAAAGGTACATTTCTTGGATTTAGCCTCAAGCTTTGTTCTATCATATTTATCAATATGGACAAATGCTTCACAACCAAAAGTTCTCAGAAATGAGTATTTTACCTGTTTACCTGTCCATGCCTCCTCTGGAATGCCATCATCCAAAGCGCTTGAAGGCCCTCTGTTTATTAAATAAACAGCAGTGTTTACAACATCAACCCAAAACTGTAAGGGAAACCCTGCATGCAATCTTATACACCTTGCATGCTCCATGATCGTTCTGTTCATCCTTTCTGACACATCATTTTCTTGTGGTGTTTCAGGGACTGTCTTCTCTCTGCGAATCCCATTGTGTGAATAGTAACTCTCAAACTCCTTGTTGTAGTATTCTCCTCCAATATCAGATCTGAGACATTTCAACCTTTTTCCTGTCTCATTCTCAGCCAAAGATTTCCACTTCTTAAAAGTATCAAACACATCATATTTTTGTCTAATGCAATAAACCCAAGTTTTTCTAGTTGCATCATCAATAAAAGTAACATAATAATGAGAGCCACCAAGAGATTGTACCTGAGTTGCCCCCCATACATCTGTATGGACAAGCTCTAAATTTTTCACTCTTCTTTTGTTTCCAAACCCCAAGAAATCTAACTCTCTTATGTTTTCCATAAACACAGTTCTCACATAATTCCAAACTTACTTGCTTCAGATCTGGAAGCAGTTTCCTTGAGTGGAGAATCTGCATCCCCTTCTCACTCATGTGGCCAAGCCTATGATGCCACAATGCTGCACCTATTTTTGTGGAAGCTACAGAGATAGAGTAATCAGTATTATGAGGACATAAATATAACGTACCTACCCCATCTCCTTTTTCTATTACCAGTGATCCTTTAGTGGTATTCCACAACATTTCTCCAAACGTAGACAAAAATTCGCTATCTCCCAACTTCCCTGTTGATATCATATTTCTTTTCATAGAAGGAATGTGCTTTACATCCTTTAGCAGCCATTCACTTCCATTATTTAACTTAATCCGTACCTTACCCTTTCCAACAATTTTACATGGTTCATCATCCCCCAATAAAACATTTCCAAAATCACCTTGAACATAATCATGAAAGAATTTCCTATGGGGTGTAGCATGACATGAAGTCCCTGAATCTACTACTCAGTAATCGCTAGCATTATCTAATGCAAGAATCAAAGCATCTTGTAACACATCACCTGCTACATTCACTTCTTGAGTAGTCTCTTGTTGCCTCTCACCTTTCTTCTTTGGTGCTCGGCAGTCTTTCTTCAGATGTCCTTTCTTACCACAGTTCCATCACTCTATTTTTCTGAATTTGGACTTGGATCTTCCCTTTCCATACTTTCCATGGTTACCTGGGATATTTTCTCTCTTATTTTATCTCCCTCTTCTCTCCATGGTCAACGCATTACCTGATGTCTCAACTGTGCTTTTTCTTCGAATTTCCTCACTAAGAATAACACCAACAACATCATCAAACTTGAGAGTGTTTGAACTAGGGACAAAGTTACTTACAACCATGACCAAGCTATTCTAGCTTTTTGGCAATGAACACAAGATTAGAAGAGCCCTAACCTCATCATCAAAGTTCACTTTTACAGAACTTAACTGACTCGTAAGTGTATTAAACTCATTTAAATGATCGGCAACAGATTCACCTTCCGACATCTTCATATTAAGTAAACGCTTCATTAAAAATACCTTGTTGGAAGCCAAGGGATTTTCATAGATCTTGCTCAATGCGCTCATCACACCCTCTTTTGTTTTTCCTTTTGAAATATTGAGGGATAATGATGAAGCTAGGCACATCCGTATTGTTTCTATTTCCTTTCTGTTAAGAACCTCCCATTCTTCATCCTTCATAGCCACCGACTATTTTTGTTTTCCACCTAACGATAGGTACAGATGCTTCTGGTAAAGATAGTTCTCCATTTGCGTCTTCCATAACTGATAGTTTTGGCCGTTAAATTTCTCGACCCTAAAATTTCCTTCTTCCGCCATTTCTCCCACTCAAACCAAGAACCCTTCTTTCCTACGAGTTTAGCAACCAAATAGACCTTTTGGCTCTGATACCAATTGTTAGAAAACAGGACCGTAGAGCAATAACATGTAAACGGTTAAATCATTAATCAAGATGAAAAACACATTAAACACATTACAGAGAGACACAGATATAAGGTGGTTCACCCAAATGATGGGCTACATCCACAAAGAAATTGCCAGTCCTTTTATTATAATCCAGAAATATGAAGGGATACAGCCTGCTGCAAAATCGTTGCACTTCCTCTTCACGCTCTCACAGTCTCTCTTCCAATACAAAATAATACCATACACAGTCATGTTACAATGTTTTCTTTTATAGGGGAAATACCATGGGAAAATACTATGGTTAACCTAATACCATGGGTCCACAAAACTGTTGGCCAACACATCCCAAAAACAAATTCTCAGGGGCTCCGCCCCCAAACCCCAAGGAAGGGGGAATGAGTGTACAGTACACCTGGGGTACAAACACAACTGAATAATATCTCTGGATCTAGAATATCATGATCCACAACCAGCATCATCTTCTTGTGTTTACTTGATCATCTTCTGCAACATCAGTATGTGAATACTGAATAATCTTCTGCCAACATCAGTATGTAAATACTAAAACATCATTTGCAACAATAGTATGTAAATAATGAGACATCATATGCAACATCAGTATGTAAACACTCAGAAATCATTTGCAACATTGGTATGTAAATATTGAGACATCAACAGCAACACTATTAGCATGTTAGTGCTAAAAACAACATCATCAAGAAATGCTAGATCATCATCTGCATCACCATCATAGGGATGTTGGAACATCATCAACATAAAAATGTTGAAACAACATCATCATCATCAGTATAGAAATACTGAAACAAACTCATCAATAGTCATCACAACAATCATTAGTATGAAAATACTGAACCTGCTACATCAATATATAAATGTTGAAACTAACTTAGCAATCATCTCAACAATCATCAGTATATAAAAAAATATTGAACCTGCTACATCAGTATAGAAATACTAAAACTATCTCAACAATCATCTCAATAATCATCTTCAACAATCATCTCAATAATCATCAGTATAAGAATACCGAAACCACATCTTTCCCACTAACTATCTCGGAGCAGTATCTTGGTGAGTTCTCTGGTAGATCCATCTAGGCATTTTGCCTAACTTACTAACCTTTTGAGTCAATAATATTAGTTAGACATATGGATATTCCTGGTGATCAACAAGTCTTGTCCTGGATTACTAACCCACTTGGGTTAAACCAGTATATCTAGACATACTAATCCCCCTAGGATCAACAGGACTCATCTCACTTACTAACCCTTTCAGGTCAACAAGCCTAGCCAGACTCACCCTACTCTAGGATGAGCTACCACCACTACATCCTTTTACCATCTACCATCACTCCCTCTCAAGAGAGAGGTCCTTTCGGACTACACCAAACTTGTCTCAAAAGTATTCAAATTTTACATGAGACAGAGGCTTAAGCAACACATCTGCCCCTTGATCCTCTGTAAGAACATACTTGACCTTTATAGGTCCCTTCTGAACCATATTCCAGATGTAATGATATCTAAATTTGATATGTTTCTTCTTGTCATGAAATATCAGGTTTTATGTCATCTTGTTGTAATCTCATAGATCACATAAGGTTACCAATAATACATACTAAAACATACATAAATATAAACAGAGACAGAAGACAAGAACAAATAAGATAGAACAGAATATCTTATTATAATGAGTTCATACCAAGCACAGAACTGAACTGAGTTCTTGTGTGGCTCAACAGCCTAATATATACAAGTTACAAACAGTTACAAAATAACTACCTGTCGGTTCGGTGAACCGACACGACTGTTAGTTAGCCGACTTAATTAACTATTTTAGTCGGCCGACCGACTTAGTCGGCTGACTAAGTCGGTCTTCGTTCAAGTCGACTTATGTTGACTTTCTCCTTCTACATCTCCCCCATGAACAAAACGTTTCTTCGTCCCGAAGAAACAGGGAGGTACAAAAAATGTGTTGTATGTCGAACCCTGCAATTGCTACTGAGGTGGACTGTGCAGACGGATAGTTGGTCTTCTCTGGATGCATACTTCGACTATTGTTGGTGTAGTGACGGCAAGCTAGTGCTGGAAATCTATCGATGTCTGCAAGGCTTTCTGGATGTCGATCGTCAGAGTAGTAAGATTTGAAAGTACCGACATCTTTTCTGCCATGGGCATTTCGGCAATGTTCTCCATGTTGGGACCCAACATTTGGTTCTGTTCTTCTGCAGCATCAAGGAGTCCTTTCATCTGTGGGAAGATTTTTTCGACCTTCTCTAAGTTTGGAAGGGCTTGGATCAGTTTCTGTACCGTTTAAGTCGGGCTCCATTGACGAGCTTCCGAAATACTAGGCCCTGCAATGTTTTTAGTCGGACTGAACCATTGGGGTGTATTTCTTCAACAACATAGGGTCCCATCCATTCTGTGTGTAGTTTCTTTGGTTTTCCTTTTACTCAACTGTTATAGAGTAGAGCAAGGTCTCTGACCGACAAGTTTTTGTTCTTGATGTTACGGTCGTGCCAGGCTTTCTGTTGTTGTTTTTGGATTTCCTGGTGTTGAATAGCCATAACTCTATGTTCTTCCAACTTACTGAGTTGGAACAGTCGATCCTTTCTTGCATGCTTGACATCGATATGTAGTAGTTGAGCTACAATAGGTTCCTGCTGTCGAAAGTGTAGGGGGACGACTGCTTCTTGTCCATATACCAGTCGAAAGGGAGTTTGGTCGGTCGACCGTTTACACGCAGTCCTGTATGCCCATAAGACGGCAGGGATTTTCTCATCCCAGTCATCTTTGTCGGTATTGCATATTTTAGTTAACCCTTTTGTCAATGTTTTGTTGAAGGCTTCAATCGCACCATTCGACTGAGGATGGTATGCTGTACTTCGACGGTGGTCGATGTGAAACTGGTTGGTTAAGTTTTTTATGGTTTTGTTAATGAAGTGTGATCCTTGGTCACTGATCAATGTAAGTGGACATCCAAATTGAGTAATAATGTTTTCGTAGATGAACTTAGTAGCTACCTCACTTGAACATGTCTCGACAGGTTCAGCTTCTGCCCATTTAGTGACATATTCCACTGCAGTGATAATATATCTTGCACCTGATCATCGGGCTGGGACAGGGAATGGTCCTATGAAGTCTATAGCCCAAATTTCAAATGTGAGACTAGGGTTTACAGAGATCAGGGGAATTTCTGTGCTCGACAGTGGTCGACCAAGTCGTTGGCATCTGTCACATCGACTAACAAAGTTTTTACAATCCCTGTGAAGTGTCGACCACCATAATCCAGACTGTTGGATTTTCTTGGCAGTTGTGTTGGCTTGAAAATGTCCTCCTGCAGGTCCATAATGAGCTTCGTGCATGATTTGGTCTCGTTCATGGTCGAGTACACATCTTCTAAGGACATCGTCTAACCCCATTTTATATAGAAATCCATTGATGAGGCTGTAAGGGGTAGCCTTCATAGCTAGGATTTGATTCTTCTTAGTGTTCAGGCCTTCTGGGGCCTGACCTGTCTCTAAGAAATGAGCAATCTCCTCTAGTTCTTCTGGTATCGCTTCTATACGAAATAGGTGTGCGTCCGGCAAGTCATCGTCGACTTCGGTCGGTTCCTCTCCTGTGTCGATATGGGATAGGTGGTCGGGCCCGACATTGAGCTTTCCTGGTCGGACTACTACTTCAAACTCAAACTCTTGAAAAAGAAGTAGCCATCGACAAATTCTTCCATGATGAAGTGGTTTATTAACAAGGTATTTCAACGCTTGATGGTCGGTGTAAAATATGAAGGGGTTGGCTAACATGTAATGTCGATACTTTTGAAGGGCAAAGACCATACCTAGGGCTTCTCTTTCAGTGGTCGAATAGTTCTTTTCAGCCTTATTGAGTTTTTGACTGCTGTAAACTATAGGGTAATCCATTCCATCATCTCCTGGTTGAGTCAGGATTGCACCAATAGCTATCCCTGATGCATCAATATGCACATGAAATTTGGTCGACCAATTTGGAAATTTAAGTATGGGGGCTTCGACCAGTTTTGTCTTCAGTTTGTCGAAGGATATTTGGCATTCCTCTGTCCACTTAAATTCTTGATCTTCTTTTAGTAGCTATTCTAGAGGGTAGGTCATGTCTGATTAATGTCTGATAAACTTCCTATAATACCCTGTATGTCCCAATAACACCCGAACTTGTTTAGGGTTTATTGGAGGCTTCAAGTCGAGGATGATTTTAATTTTGGAAAAATCAACCTTAATACCATCTTTGCAAACAACATGTCCTAGTAGTATCCCTATGGGGGTCATAAAGATACACTTCTTAATGTTTAAAGAGAGTTGGATCTGTCGACATCTCTCCAGCATAAGTCGGAGCCATGTGCAGTGATCCTTTAGGGTGGAATATATAGTCCAGTCGTCGAAGTAGACTGCCATGGTTTTATAGATGTATTCCTGGAAAGTTTTTACAACAATTTTGGAAAAGACTGCAGGTGCATTCTTTAGTCCGAAAGGCATAACCCTATAAGCAAAAGAACCAAATTCACAGACAAATGTTGTTTATTTCTGGTCTTCCTTTGCTATAGGTACTTGGTTGTATCCTGAAAATCCATCTGTGAATGAGTAGCATTCATGTCCTGCCACTTCATTCAAGATTTCATCAGCATAAGGGGTTGGGAATGGATCTATTAGTGTGACTTTGTTAAGCTCTCTAAATTCGTCACAAATTCTTAACCTAGTCGGGTCATGTTTCTTAGGCTGTACGACCATGGGGCTTGCCCATTCCGACTGGTCGATGGGGTAAATGATTCCTGCTGCTAACATGTTGTCTATTTCCTTCTTAACTATCTCCTTATACTTATGAGCTAGTTTATAAGGTCGTTTCTTAACAGGTCGGACATCAGCTTTAGTATCTATTTTCATCTCTCCCATTTCCTGTACTAGTCCTTTTAAGTCTTTGTAGTCCCGTGCAAAGACATCTTGGAACTCTCTAAGTAGGTTTACGATTTTAGTGGTTTGATGTTCGTTCCAATAGTCACCAATCTTAGCTATTTTTGGACGGTCGTCATTTGAGATGTCGACCTCCTTGGTTTTCACTTTTGCATCCAGCCACTCTGGTGCTTTAGCTTCATTGATCGGCCGACTTCCCTCTTTGAACTGTGAGAATGTAGCAGGAAAGTTGATTGCAGTCATTATGTCAATGTCGGGTTTATCTGTGGTCTCGACTTTCAAGATGGAATAGATAGGTTTGTTAGTTTCACTGTGGTCAGGGTTCCATCTGAATCTCTTGCCTGTGGTGTGTTCATTTTCTAAGTGCAATCGGGTCGACTGTGGTCTGGGTGCAGTTGTTATAGAATTGCAATCCTTGATCTGTCGGTCAGTCTGGGAGGGTGGATTGACGGTCGGCTGGAGAAATTGTTTGATTTGTTGTGCTATCTCAGCCAATTGTTCATTTTGAGGTGTAAACTGGAAGTCTTTGATAAAGTTTTCTCTCAATTCCTGCCAAAAGAAGGTTTCTCCCCTAGCTTCCTCTATTTTATACCATTTGTTAGGCAAGTCATCTAAGGTTGAAGGAAACAAATGGGGCCAGGCTCTCTCGTCTTTGTAACCAAGTCTTTTCCACTCCTTTTCACAAGTCCTAATATGGTCTTCTGGGTTCTGGCCTTAAGTGAAGATGGGGATTTGGGCTTCCTGTGTTAACTTAGTCCCTCCAAACCGTTCGACAAAGAAGGTTGAAGAAGTTGTCCAGGTCTGTAGTTTTGATTGATGGGTATCCCACCATCTAGCTGCTTGACCTGTAAATGTTTCCACTAAGCTTTGCAG
>LPNX010461385.1:138311-236596 GCA_001517045.1 Pseudotsuga menziesii
CTACCCATCTTTTCCCATGTGTCCCGGGTCATAATATTTACCTGAGACCCAAAATCAAGCACCACTTGTCGGACATGAAAACCTTCGATTTCCAGGTCGACTAGAGGGTCGACATCGTTTTTGTCTTTTTTATTTAGGTTGCAAATGTTCTTAGTTTGTTTTTCAGGGTTAGAACTTTTGATTTGATGCAATAAATCAATGAAGTGGGCTACCAACTCATCTATTTGAATGAGATGGGTTAACTGCTGTGTCGTGCTAAGTCAATTGTGAATAATGTCTTCTTGCTGTGTGATGTTTTGAAATATGTGTGATGCCTCTTGATAGGTGTGTTTTTGTTTTATAGGGTCTGGATAATTATTTGTGCCTTGTATTTTGCTAATTTGGGGGTTATCAGGCCCTGTTTTTGTGCCTTGACGAGTGACAATATGTAGATTTTTAGTATGTAACACATCATGCTTTTGTACACAGGACAAGACATTAACATTCTTTTTCATATTAATTTTTTCCAACATAGTAGGACAATCCTCCAAGGAGTGATCACCTACTCCACAATGCGTACAGAATTTCAGGTCAGTTCTGTCCTTGTACGGACAGTCTGCGCATCTGTGCCCCTCTTTATAGCAAATGAAGCACTGGCTAGGTCGACGAGTTCTTATGTCTCGGTTCCCAATGAATCAACCTCTTCCAAACCCTTGTCGTCGATTATCATACCGACGTTCATATCGTCGGCCGTTAGCTTGTTGCCCATTCTAATTGTTTGGATTGCTCTGCTCATTAGTCCGTGCTACTGCATTTGTTTGGTAGACGGCCTGGTAGTTCTGTCTATTTTTCAGGTTCAGTTGACAATCGGCCGTGTTGTGGCTTTTTGTCTCGCAGATGGCACACTAGGAGGCCTTTCCATTCTTCATGTTGTATGGACAGTCAGCTGTAGAATGGTCTCCACGTTCCTAGCAGATGTCGCAAAACGCTTTAGTCTGCACAAAACAGACATCTTGTTGGCTGTACTGCTATCGACAAGTATCTTTTGAATGACCGGCTGTCGAACAGTTTGTACACCAGATCTCTTGATTCTTCAGGTTCAACTCTTTTAAAGACTTCTGGACATTTTATAGCTGTTCCTCTAGGTGGTGGTCTGTTGGATATGTAGGGATATCTTCGTCCATCTCGACCTGCAGAGCTTTTGTTAGCGCGTCTTCATATGTCTTGAAAGTTTCCAGACTGATATGTCGGTGAACTTTCTGTGATAGACCTGAAAGGAACCATTGAATTAATAATTGTTCGTCAATAACATAATCTAGTTGGATCAGTAGGTCCTTCCAGCGTTTGTCATAGTCGCGGACAGTTTCTCCTGGCTTCTGTTGGGTTGTTTTCAGCTTTTTGGCTGCCAGGTGCTTAGCGTCTGGGGTTTTGAAAAATGAACAGAATTGCGCCTTTATCTCAGCTTTGGTCGCCTTGGGGGTCCTTTCTGTGAATTTCATGAACCATGTCAAGGCTCGTTTGCGTAGGGTCCCTGCTAACTGGGCCATCTGTCGTTCTTCATCCGTGACCTGGTTTGCTTCCCAGGTCAACTCACAGACAAACCAATGTCGTCTGGGGTCTTCATCCCCCTCATAGAGAGGAATGTAAGCAGTGCCGTGACCCATGCTTGAATCACTATCACTACTCTCAGAAGTTGGCGGGGTGGGTGGTGGTGAAAGAGGTGGGGTTGTTGATGCAGTCGAACCTATGGGGGTGACGATGGGGTTTTGGTCGACGGAACTTATGCTTCCGTCGGTGGTCGATTCTTTCTCGCCGTACAGTGGATTGTTTATAATTTGTCTTCTCGATGGCCCACTGTCACTTTGCGTGCTCAGGTTTGACTCTTGGGTATCTTCTAAAGTTGTATGTGGCAGGGGGGGTGCTCCTTCATGTGTCGGTAGGAGCAAGTGGATGCTCCGAAAGGAAGGTGCCATTTTAAAGGTCACCCAGTTCCCTTCGACCGGTTGGCATATGACAAGGTGTCGTCCCGGGTACGGTTCATCACCGAGTCGACTCCAAATTGTGATGTCACCATCTCTCAGTCGGAGGTCGTCTTCAATAATAGTCTGTATTACGGTATGTGGATTGGCTGGGGACAAGGTTACTTCATCGGGAACCATTATTTGGAGAGCTTCTTGCTGCTCTATCCACACTTCCTCATCATGAGGGGCCGTCTCTTCGTCTACGCCTTCTTCTTGTCGGTCATGACCCGAATCTGGCGGGATCTCATCACGGTCGGTCTCCCTAGGGTTTTGTTCTCGACGTAGCTCGTCGGCTCGTTCACGTCTGGCTTCCCTTCTCTGTGTCGTTCGTCCCTCTCGATTCTCTTAATGTTCGACATACTTTCATACAATAATATTCCTTCGAGTCTTCTTCGGTCGACTGTTCATTACTGGCTTGGTCGACTGGTATCCACTATGCTCCCTCTCTGACACATGACCAGCTACCCCCCCATGGTTTACCCGACGCTTTTTAGAAAGATCGGATAGTTCTGTCTATTTTCTCAGGAAGTATTCCCACTCCCTTTCAGCGATGAATTTCTCCCACTTCTTGTGCTTCTCCACCCAGTTAGTGTTTGATGGCGGTTTGTACAATGGTGGTCGAGGTTCGACGATATGGCCTGCTCCTTTCTCTATCAAGAACTTGAACAGCAGGGTCGGTAAGGAGCACAGAAATTGGTCAGTGAAATCTGTGTAGAATTTGGCTTTTACAGTTTCCACTGAGGTTCTGTCTTCGATTGCTTGCTCCTCACAGAAGTCGTCGGCGATCTTCTCACACCACTCCGACAGATTAGTTCTACCCCCTCGAATAAGTTTCTCCAGCAACTGTTCTTCTTTAGTTGCGTCGGTATTTTTCATCCAGGAGTTGCTTCAGTAATTGTGGCACGGATTCGACAAACTTCTCGTGTGTCTTGGTGAAAAATTTGGCTTTGGCTTCTGCGAATGATAGTCTGTTCCTACGTGCGTAATTTTGTAAATAATTGGCAATCTTACGCTCCCACCAGTCCTTGATCTCCTGCTCTGGTATCATATGTAAGCATATATTCTAGACATGTACTACCGGCAACGGAACCAATGTTGTAATCTCACAGATCACATAAGGTTACGATTAATACATACTAAAACATACATAAATATAAACAGAGATAGAAGACAAGAACAGATAGGATAGAACAGAATATCTTATTATAATGAGTTCATACCAAGCACAGAACTGAACTGAGTTCTTGTGTGGCTCAACAGCCTAATATATACAAGTTACAAACAGTTACAAAATAACTACTTGTCGGTTCGGTGAACCGACACGACTGTTAGTTAGCCGACTTAATTAACTAGTTTAGTCGGCCGACCGACTTAGTCGGTCCATTGACTTAGTCGGCTGACTAAGTCGGTCTTCGTTCAAGTCGAATTATGTCGACTTGCTCCTTCTACACATCTTAATACAACTCAGATTATCAAAAAGGATATCAGTAACATCTATCTCTACATCAAATAAACCTGCCAACGTCTTGTGAAGCCATACTGCTTCAATACAAGCTGAACATACTGCAATGTATTCAGCTTCTTTTGTGCTAAGTCCAATACTGGTCTACTTTCTACTGATCCATGAGATCATGCCTGATCCCAAACTAAAAAAACATCCTAAAGTGCTCTTTCTATCTTCAACACTTCCTGCCAATCCGAATCTGTAAATCCATGTAATATGATCTCTCCATTTGATGCATATCTGAGACCATATTTTAAAGTCCCCTTTAGATATCTCATCACATGTTTTTCTCCAACTAGGTGAATATGTTTGGGATTCACCACATATTGACTCACATTGTTTACAACAAAACATATATGTGGTCTTGTATTGGTTAAGTACATCAGATAACCAATAATTTGTTTGTATAGGGTAGAATCAACTGATTCCGAAGTGTCATCATTCAATAGTTTCAAATTTGTCTTCATCAGAGTAGCCGTAGCCTTGCAATCTATCATCCCAAATATTTTTAGGATTTCTACTGCATATTTTCCTTCTTTTAGGAAAATCTCGTTTGGATACTTCCATACTTCAAGACCTAGAAAATAGTGCATCGTTCCAGGTTATTTCATCTCAAATTTTTCATCAACCTTCTTCTTACATCGTAGATGGGATTATCTTCACCTGTCAAGTATAGATCATCTACATATAGTAGAAATAACATAAGTTCATCACCATCAAATTTATAGTAGATGTTGGAATCTTCTTTACTCTTGGTAAATCCTAAACTCATCAGGAATCCATTGATTATTCCATACCATGCTCTAGGTGCTTGCTTTAACCCATACAATGCCTTGTTGAGTTTACATACATGAGTTTCTAGATAATTAGTCTCAAAACTTTGCGGTTGTTCGATATATACTTCTTCTTATATCAATCCATTTATAAAGTTTGTCCTTACATCCATCTGATGTAACTTCCACTTCATATTGGATGCCAAGGCACGGATGGTTCTGACTGAGGTGTACCTATATACTGGTGCAAAGGTATCCTCATAGACGATTCCTTCCTTCTAGGAGAATCTGCGAGCTATGAATATTACCTTGTAATTTTCTATACTATCATCTACTGAGTGTGTTATAATAGTAGAGTCAAGCTAAACTAGTTAACCTATTTAAGCAACCAACACCATATCATAAAAGATAAGAACAGGAAAAGAAAAGGACAAGAGAAAAACGATATACGTGGTTCACCCTAATGGGTTACATCCATGGAAAGGTAGTCTTCTATTATCTCCAGAATGTCTTCTCCAATCTTAAAAGAGAGAAAAGCACAAATACCCCAAAGAATATAGATGATGTACAATAGTGTCACAATAGTACCACTACTACATCAAGAATACATGATATGTAGAGACTCACTTGACCCTATTATATACTAAGAGATGAGGAGGAATTACTCTCGCATATTGCATGTGGGATAATATAATTCTTCAAAATAACATCTCTTGATACAATACCATGGACAAATACTCTACACAAGTAAATACAACACCATATAACTATGGGTTAAATGTATTACTCTTTTACATATGATTGTAGACAACTTTCGACATAATACAAAGTCATTATTACCTTCCAAGGAATATAATATATTCCAACACTCCCCCTTAATAATGGATGGGAGAAGGTCCCACACTAACACTAAGGAAGGAAGGAGTCATTATTGCTCCCCCTTGATGACAACTTCCTGCATTTCAAGCAAGGAACGAAGATGCACAAACTTCGCCTCGATGAAGGATTTGGTGAAGATATCTGCTTCTTGCTGCTCGGTAGGACAATACTGAAGAGAAAGCATACCATCTGCCACAAGTCCATGAATGTAACGAGAATCAAGGTCGAGATGCTTTCTATTGGAGTGATATACCATATTATAAGCAAGTTGGATTGCACCCTGATTGTCACATTTCAACACAGTGGATGATTTCAGAGCCATACCAAGATCTGTAAGAACATGCCATAACCAAACTACTTCTTTAGTTGCTTCTTTGGCTTCTCTATATTCCGCTTCACATGAAGATAAAGAAAGAGTCTTCACCTTCTTGCTCGACCAAAAAATAAGACCTGAACCAAGTTGAAATACATAACCTACAATGGACCGTCGATCAGAACTGTCACCTTCCCAATCAGAATCTATGTAACCAGAGAGTGAAACTGTAGTACTGCTTGAATAAAAAACACCATAGTGTAATGTCTCCTGTAAATATCTCAGAATCCTCTTGGCTGCCTACCAATGACTTTCATGAGGTTGCTGCATGAACCGAGAAACCAAACTGACGAAAAAAGAGAGATCTGGTCGCCTGTGAGTTAAATATATCAAACTACCTACAAGCTGACAATAAAGAGTAGCATCAAAAAGCGGTGTGGTACACTCAATAGTTAACTTTACACCAGACTGAAATGGCGTAGGAGCAGATTTACAATCACTCATATGGAAACAAGCCAACAAGTATGTAGCATACTTCGGCTGAGAGAGAAACATACCATCTGCCATATGCCAGATTTGAAGACCCAAGAAATAATGCAATAAACCAAGGTCAGTCATTTCAAACTGCTTTTGAAGATCGCTTTTTAGATTTTTAATTAATGTAAGCTGGCTTCTTGTGATGATTAGATAATCTACATATAAAACAACAATGAGAATATTAGTACCAAAGTTCTGAACATACAGATTTAAATCAGATATACAACACTTAAAACCATTCTTAAAAAAATATGCATCAATTTTATCATACCAAGCCCTAGGTGCTTGTTTGAGACTATATAAAGACTTGTGTAATTTACATACTAAATTTGATGATTCAACATTTAAAATAAAACCAAGAGTTTGTTGCATATAAATTTCTTCGTTAAGATCACCATTTTAAAAAGCACTTTTAACATCCATTTGGTGTATTTCTCATTTATAAGATGAAGCAATAGATAAAATGGTTCTAATTGTATTCATTTTAGCAACATGAGAAAAAGTTTCATTATAATCTATACCTTCAAGTTGATTAAAACCTTTTGTAACTAACCTAGCTTTATACTTTTCAATCTATCCTTCTGTAGTGAACTTAGTTTTATAAACCCATTTACAACCAAGTTCTTACCAACAGGAAGAGGAACAAGAGACAAACTCTTGTTATTCATAAGAGACTCATACTCAGTAGTCATAGCTTGTTCCCATTGAGGTTTACCTTGAGCTTGAGCATAAGAGGTAGGAGCATCTGTGGCCAAAACTTTGGTCATAAGGGAAAATTTAGATCTAGTTATATGAGGGTCGAAAGGATTACCGACCTCACTACCTGCAGATTCGAGAGTTTTTCGGGCCCAAACAAGAAGGTTAGAGGAAATAGAAGTTTCTTCAGTTTCAGTACATTCAGGTGGAATACTTGAAGAAGAGGGTGAACTAGGATCAACAACAGGAACAGAACTAGAAGAAGAAACCGAGATAGGAGTAACAGGAGACAATGGGATATTCAGTGTAACATGAGGTTTGATAGACTTAGGTGGTGAAGATACTTCAACAAAGTGAAAATCCGTTCAGATGATAACACTCTGAGTAGAGGTATCAAATAAATTGTAAGCCTTAGAATCCTCAGAATAACCAATGAATATACATTTATGAGACTTGGGATCTAACTTTTTCCATTTATCGTCAGGAATATGAGCCCAAAATTCACAACCAAACACCTTCAAGTTACTAATATCAGGTTTCTGACCATTCCATTTTCCCTCGGGGGTAACATGCTTAACGAATTTTGCAGGAACTCGATTTAAAATAAAGTTTTCACAACTTACAGCTTCAACTCAAAAAATTTATGTAATCCTTTAGAATAAAGCATACATCTAGCTATTTCAACTAAAGTTCTATTTTTCCTTTCAGCAACACCATTTTGTTGAGGTGTGTAAGGTACAGTATTTTGGTGTTGAATACCATGTTTGGATAAAAATTATTCAAATTCATTCTTAAGAAATTCCCCCCCATTATCTGATCTTAAAGTCTTAATCTTCATACCAGACTCATTTTCAACCAAAGATTTAAAAATTTGAAACATTGAAAAAACTTCAATTTTATTTTTCAAGAAATAAACCCATGATTTTCTACTAAAGTCATTAATAAAAGTAAGAAAATAGATTGTATGAGATAAAGAGGGAACTTCAAGAGGACCACAAATGTCACTATGAATTAATTGCAAAGGTTCTTTAGCACGCCAAGCTTTACCTTTCTCAAACATTTCTCTATGATGTTTACCAAGAACACAAACTTCACAAACACCGTTAGTAGAAGAAATATGAGGCAAGCCATGTACCATTTTAGTTAACAATTGCATTTTACCATAATTCAAATGACCTAGTCTTTCATGCCTTAATTTACTTCATTCATCAGCATGGGAAACATAGGGAAAAAAGGTTGTCTTTTAGTTGAGTTAAAACCAACAAATTTATATAGACCAGGAGTATGATCAACAGAACTAGAAGAAACTACTTTGAAATTTTGATTGATATCTTTAAGAACATATTTGTCAGGGCATGCTTCAAATTTAAACCCTTTTTGACAAGCACGATAAATAGAAAGTAAGTTAATGGGCGTGTGTTCAACATGAAAAACATCTTCCAATTGACCATTAGTAACATTAACATTACTGGAACCAATTACAGAAAGTTGTTTACCATCACCTATAGAAACTTTTTGAGATATGTGTTTACGATTGTCATAAGAAGTAAATAAAGAAGCATCACCAGTCATATGTTTAGATGCACCAGAATCCATTATCCATTCCGCGTTAGAAGAAGAATTATTAGGCAAAACAACATATCCACAGAAAGCTACTTGAGAGTCATGAGAAGTTTTCTATTTAGCTTTGGCCATTAAACGTTTTGCTTTAAAACAATTCTTTTCAAGATGGTTAGTTTTACCACAATGTTACCAAGGATCATATACTTTCTTCTATTTACTATTTCCATTAGAAGCATGAGAAGCATGTCTAGAATTAGTATTAAAAGGATTAGAACCTTTAGCATTATTACAATTTTTCTTATGATGCTTATTAAGTGCAATTAGAGCATTATTAGGTGTGAGTTGTCCTGAAACAATTAACCTTTCTTGCTCATTGATCAATCCTTTACAAAAATCATCAAAAGTTTTCTTCGTAGTACTTTGAGACAATTATAGAGCTCTATTCCTAGTTTGGATGAACATATCAAAACACGATGGAATTTTACGTTCTACAAGAATAATAAGAGCGGTGTCAGTTTTCTTGTAATATTTACCACAACTATTTAATTTCTCATTTAAAGTTTTCAATTCAGCAAGATATAGCTCAACTCTTTCAAATTCAGCAGGTTCGAGGTCAAAGATCTTCTTTTCAAAATAATATGCAGAAACATCATTAGATTTATCAAATAAAGAGGAAAGAATTTTCCATACCTGAACTGGGATGTCTTCTGCCTCAATACTTACCTGAAGACTATCTGCAATAGTTTGACCAATGAGCCCCCTTGTTTGATCACTTCTAGCTTCCCATATAGGTGTCTTGTGTTCACCATTAAGTAGCCTCCAAATATTCTTACTCCTAAGAACATCAATCATCTTTCTCTTCTAGGCAAGATTGTTAGAACCAACTAATTCAGGAACAGAAGCTACTTCGGAAGTCATAATGAGTGAGATTTTGTCAAGAAATAAGAAACCCTAATACTGAAAAATGACAGAAAAATAGTGAAGAACTTGAAAATAGTTACACTTTACTGATCTGAATCTGCAAAAGCACAGTTAGAAACACAATAAGGAAAAGAGAAGAAATTGTCACTTACAACGCTGTGAAAACAATGTGCCCAGAGAATCCCAGTCTTTTGTTATGGTCGCATAGATGAATCTTGAATGGTTGTTCCAATTCCAAAAACAGGTTATAATAAAAAATCCAGTAAGAAATAACCAAGTTACGACCCTTTTTTATAACTGTCATTTTTATTACCGAAAGGAAGCCCAGAAATGCCCATTTTTCTGTTCTGGTCACGTGGGTGGTTCCAGAATAGTTGTTCCAATTCCAAAAATAGGTTATAATAAAAAAGCGGTAATAAATGACCAAGTTACGACCATTTTGTATAACTATCATTTTTATTACAGAAAGGAAGCCCAGAAATACTCAATTTTCTGTTCTAGTTGCGTGGGTGGATCCATAATGGTATTTCCAATTCCAAAAATAGGAAATAATAAAAATTCCGGTAAACACCGACCAAGTTACTACCCTTTTTTATAACTGTCATTTTTATAATCAGAAGAAAGATATCCTTGAGGAGAGCCCCAAAATCATGTAGATCTACAGAAAAAACATCAAGAAACCCTTGAAAAAATTCTGCAAAAATATTACATAACAAGTTATGGTTAGGGTAAAAACAAATGTAGAAATATGCCTAGATCTAAAGAGAAGCCTAATGACTACCAGATAGAAAGCAAATCTACAACAAAAAGACAATGCCCGAATGATAATCGTTATTGATTGAAAGCTATAGAAGGTACTAGATCATAGCAACCCACTCTGATACCATGTTAGAATAGTAGAGTCAAGCTAAACTAGTTAACCTATCTAAGCAACCAACAACATATCATAAAAGATAAGAATAGGAAAAGAAACGGATAAGAGAACACATATATATGTGGTTCACCCTAATGGGTTACATCCATGGGAAGGTAGTCTTCTATTATCTCCAGAATGTCTTCTCTAATCTTACAAGAGAGCAAAACACAAATACCCCAAAGAATATAGATGATGTACAACAGAGTCACAATAGTAACACTACTACATCAAGAATACATGATATGTAGAGACTCACTTGACCCTATTATATACTAAGAGACGAGGAGGAATTACTCTCACATATTGCACGTGGGATAATATAATTCTCCAAAATAACATCTCTTAATACAATACCATGGACAAATACTCTACAAAAGTAAATACAACACCATACAACTATGAGCTAAATGTATTACTCTTTTACATAAGATTGTAGACAACTTCTGACATAATACAAAGACATTATTACCTTCCAAGGAATATAATATATTCCAACAGAGTGTTTTGTCTTGAAGATCTATTTAGAGGGTACCATTGACTTGTCTTTTGGTCTTGGTACTATTTCCCATACATAATTATTTATAATGCATTGCTATCCCGTGACCATTGCATCAACCCACTCTTTCTGCTTTGTTGCTTCTTCAAAACATGTTGATTCTTTATGAATGAGATCACACATCAAATCTACATAACTAGGGTATGGCTTTGGATTCATTCTTTCTTTGATGGTTCCTTCTGGGACACCATGTATTTTGGTTTCTTCGATTACTTCACTCAAGTATAAGCTCTGACAATAATGGAATATATTTTTCTTGCTCTTCAATTCCTCCCCTTTCAATGTATCCAAAGGGTTCCTTATATAGTGCTTCAATGGGGTAATGGAAGGTGAAATCCGAGTGATTTCAAGGCATATGGAAGGCCAAGAGACAAGTGACTCGGATCCACATCAAGGAAAACTCCAAAACTATTTGGTCTTTTGCACACATCCTGATGTACATGGGTTTGAGGGTCATATCCGCGTATATACGCGAGAATAGGTTTAAAAGTCATGTATAGCAAATAATGCATGTTTCTAGGGATGATCTTGGAAACATCAAAGGTACAAAAATGGTCCATGGGGTCCAAAGAGTCTGCAGAGGGACAGGGAAGGCCATAAAGGTGTGATCCACCATGTGTGGTAAAATCAGATGTAACAGATGCCCCCTAATGTGTGAGCTCATAGGGGTGATATGATGGCTGAAATATATTATAAGTCCATCCCAGAAGTGGAGTGATGAAGAACCAAGTGGAAGAACCAGCCATCCAACAGTATAATACAATAATCAAACTCTGCACATACATATAGTAGTCCCGGATACATAAGAGTACAATGGCCACGGATATGCATGATACAAAATATGACATGTGTGGTCATCACCACACACAATATAGATAGATCAGAATATCCATGATGAATATATACAAAGGATCATGGTCTCGATGAAAGCTGAAGATATCTGACATACACTGGAATCAAGTCACGAGAGCTTAAATATCATGAGCACTGGCACAATCAAGGAGGTAGCATATATGAAATGCTACCAATATGGAAGGTCTTCTACACAATCTGCTCCGAGCACATGTCCTACTATGTGAATAGAGGTGTCGATGTCGAACATAGTAGTCCATTATCTGATTACTGGTCATTGATGTATACCATTAACAGACTCAAGATCACCCATCGATAATGAAAATTGGAATCAAGGTACTAGAGTGTAAACTAACAAGTGTGAATAAATGTCTTGAGGTCGAACACTTGAGAGAATCCATCGATCAGGGGACATTGATGTATTCCCAAAAATGTTGATGGAGAGAGAACCTGCCACTGATGACTACAAGTCTCAAGGCACTCAAAAATGACTCTAGATTCCTATCCCAGAATAAATGATCTGAAGTCGATGGGATGAAATCCACTGGAAGGAGGGAATTAAGGCATCCCTCATCATCCAACATGAGGTACTCAGCAAGGCTGTATAATGCGAAAGGACTCGATCATAATTTGCATGAACCAGTAACTGTACTGGGAATGGCCGACATGCAAAGTCAAGAGAATTGAGGAATGGCCGACTCAGGTTTCAACTTCCTTTGAACAAGAGCATAAAGGTGAATGGTGACTAAATATAGGCAGCATAGACTCAATATACAAAACTAGGACATCTCCGTGACATAGGATGCATCATCGATAGAGGCTTCATAGGGACTGGAAGCTTAACTAGTCGGTGGAGATAAACTTAGAGAAACAAGTACAGCTCCTAAAGTCAAACTATTAACCTTACCAACGGATGTGATATACAGTGCTCTGTTCGAAGGTGACATGAATCGACTGCTGCCAAAGATAACATATTTTCCTATTCGGCTTTTTGGTTTTTTTATTTTTTTGGACTTTTTCAAATATTTTGAAAAGCTTGAAAAAGAATAAAAGTGCTTTATAGTTACAGACTAGGAGGAGACAAGTGTCACGGGGCAAACAAACTAGTTCCAAGCAGCAAAACATACTTATGCTCAATGCAAGGAAACATGTGTAGGATAACGACACTCAGGGGAAGGTCTCCTCTCGGTAAGAAATGGGGAATCAAGCTGTAAAGGATATGTAAAGTGGCTCTGCATGGCTAGACATGAGACAAGCTCAGGCTATATAGTTGACAATCAAAGTCAGGGAAGCCAACATAAGGCTCAATAAGGCAAGCACAACTCATGATAATGCAATTACAACTTGACATAAGGGAGTCCTGGGGAAAAAGGCCAGCAAAAAGATCAAGAGGAATATGAGGCTCTTGCACAAAGTCATGGCGATACTATAAAAATGACTCCCACACCCTAAGGGAAAAATTTCGGCATGGGCACCAAATGCAAAAATAGGAGCTAACTAGGGCACCCATGTATGGTCAAGCTCTACCATTCACATCATCTCACTTCTAAAAGCAACACGGAGGTTCCGTGACAAGATATAATGGGTTCGTACCTAGAGTTATAATGAAATGGTCATAAGGTCATGTAAAGTGAAAACGGATGTGAAACCTAACCTATATGCCAGTTTATACATAATACCTAAAATCGGCATGAATGAGTCAAAACCACGGTCAAAACGATGCTCAAAATGGACTCCTACATCATCAGATTAGTCCAAAACGGTCCAAAATGGTCAGAAACGGTCCAACACTATAGAAAGTGGGTAAAAAATTTCAAAAATTTCAATTTTTTTTATAAATAGTAGAAAATTCAAAAATTCCATATCATTTGAAATTTTTACCCATTGGAGCTCAAAAATTCCAACACGAATTCCGAAAGCTTCGTCAGGAGAAATTTGACACCCTTTGTTCCAGGTAACTCCTTATGTCCTCTTTCTATTTCATGCAAATTTTTTCAATTTCCATGATCAAATTTAATTTTTAGGCCAGTCTAAAATGGTCGTTTTGGCCCACATGGATATTGGGGTTTTTTTTTTGCGTATAGGGCTGGCCATACGCATAAAAACCTCCCAAAAATGCGTACATATGCGGCCGCGCACAAGGTTTTTTAAGGTATATAATGACCAAAAATTAATTTTTATGTGTAGGATGGTTTTATAATGGAGAGAAAGGGAACATGGAAATGTAGAAGTGGCTGTTTAAGGTGACTTAATGGCTCAACAAGCTCTATGTGCATGCGGTCTATATAAGTTTTGGTGTCTTGGCAGCCTGAGGGCCAAACCAAGACTCCCACAGATGCTAGTAGGCTACTCGGATCCAGACTCAGAGTCTTTTAATATTGATGGGATGTCTCTCACTATAGAGGTTGAGGACATATATTTTATTACTGGATTATCCCGACAGGGAGAGGTGGTGAACCTACGTTCTCGTGGGCCCGAAGGTGGCCTTACCATTGATGAGTACATTGTAGTATACTTTTTTCTAGACACAGAAAAGGTTGGGAGTCAAATCTCGACAAACTCCATCCAGGTACTAGGACTGAAGGCCATACTATTGGCACTCGGTAGGATAGTCAGTCTAGCTTCACTCCACCAGGCCTCATGACCATTAATGTTCTATGCGGTGGAGTGTATGAGACTCACAATGTATGACTGGAGCACTGCACTATTGAGTAACATGAAGCATCATCTCAGTGACTGGAAGATGGGCAGGGTGAGAAACTTCAGTTTCGGCAGCATACTGAGCACGTTCTTCTTTGAGCATGTACTGGGGCTAAGCCCTAGAGTGGAAATTCCTCCACACGAAGTTCAAGATCCGGCCCAGTGACGTTGGGAAAATGTTATGTGTAGATTGGGTGGAGGTAGGGTGGCTAACCCCTACCCAACATACTTTTTTGCATGGTGGCGGCAGCAGATTATTGCCATCGATGATTATCCCTATGTGGGAATAGATTTCCGGGGAGATCCGGACATGCCTCTACCACCAAGAGCGGAGTACGGAGACATAGGTAACGAATCCCAAAACCTCTTTTTAAGTTTTGTGAATTATTAAATTTTTTGTGTTTTTTGATATATTGAATCAAAATACATGTTTTGGTGTGACAAAACATAGTGACAATCTGTCATGTGTATGCAGATGTTGGACCACAGTGGCCTGACGGTTTGCCTCGTCATAGATGGAGGAGAATAGGAGATGACATCATGGGTGTGGATGTGGAGCGGACACTCCAAAGCATCCACACAAACTTTGTACGCTTGACATATAGGTTACCCATGTCACAAGTCGAGGAATTTCCTAAGGCCATGCAACGTCAGGTGGTTGGTGTACCATGGGCATGGGTTCGGTTATTCCGGCGACTAGGTAGAGACATGGTGTGCTACCATGATTAGAAACCCCCTCCTCCTCAACAGGCTTAGAGACCTGAGAGTGTTTCATTTTTGTACTACCATGTATTATATTTTGGTGGCTTAGAAGCCCCATTTTTGTATTATGACGTCACATTTTGGATGTTTAATGAAAAACTTTTATGATGATCGATTTTATTTATTTACATGTGTGTAAAAATGTATGTTTGTGATATGCTTATGGTATATGAAACAAATTCCAATATAACACATAGTTAGCATATGAGTTAACAACTTGATTAAAAATTCTTGAAACATGTATGTATGTTATGTTCTCAAATTATCGTTCTAGCAATCTCACACATAAGAATATTCATAATAATGTTGGATCCCTAATACAATACAAGCCATTAAGCTGTGAAACCACTAACTGCGAATCAAGATGTACCTCAAGAGAGAGAACACCATGTGAAATGGCATCCCATAATAACTCAATAAAGGCACTATACTCAGCAACATTGTTTGAAGAAGGCCATAAACATACGCCTCCTAAAGACAATACCTGACCCGTAGGAGTATAAATCACCCAAGAAACAAAAGCTGAGTTTTGAGTGTGGCGGCTAGCACCATCAGCAACTCCTATGTAAGCGAAAGACTCCATTGACATCTGCCATAAGAAACGAAAGCTAATCAACAAACTTGATCACCATAAGAAAATCTAACTATGCAAAAAACTATACAATAATATACAATACTCAGCCTTGGCTGAAGATCATGCATAGTATTTATTAAGATAGAGCCTGTTTTTAGGCTCCACCAAGGCTATCCCTTCATAATCCACCAGCTCATAGGTGCCATTCTCTAACACACATTTAAATACGTAAGGACCTGTTGACGGGCATATATGACTATGCACGCAACGGGGGAAGACAACCCAGACCGGGATCCTTAAAGCAGGCTCCAAGATGTTTGGGGTGGTTGTTCCCGACAGGTTTAAAGGCTCTGTTAGCTTGAAAGTCGAACTAAAGAAAAATATAAATTTATCAGATATATACCTATCTCTGTGCAAGTTAATGAATGTTATTAATTGCAGTATTAATCGACTAAGTTAAATCAGTTTATATTACAAAAATAGAAGTTATATAACTATTAACATACTTGATCAATTACAAAGATACATTATATACACCTGTACATTAATCAGGAATAAAAGGAATAATCTGAATGTGACATGAATATAAACATCTGATTCAAATAGATTTTTTAACAATATAATTAACAGAAAAAGAAAATATATTATTCTAACCTAAGTCATATCCTGATCAGGAGCAATGCAAATATTTAAACTGAAATCGAATCTGCAAATGGGACTATCAATAATCTTGAAAATCTTCAAAACAAATTCAGAAATCACCAAGATCATACAATAGACACGTAGACCACATACGTAATGATGTCAATCATCAAATTTACAACATGACTTTCATCAACAGATCGATAATCAACATAAGTCAATAGTCATACGTAATATATTTGCACAATTTCTTAAAAGAGATTTTGACAAACATAAATAATATAGAAAAACAGTAACAAGACCAGGGATAGCATAAACACATATGCAAAGCATCAAACTGTAAACATATATATAAGTTATCACAAGTTTAAAAGACTGTAGCTGCTGACAGGAAACTGCCTCAAGTTACAGAAGGTTAAACCGTAGTCTTGTCCTCTCTTTTCCCAAACTATCGACCCCCTATCCCACATGCTATCTCCCCTTTAAATAAATTAGATCTTCAAAATAAACAGTTCTAAAAACTAGAGATAGAAGAATTGAAACCTTTAACTGATTTCCCTTTAAAATGACAAGTGAAAACATGTCATTTTCAACATATGCAGAAATGCCAAACAATGGGAAAGATTCGATTCTTAACAGTGAATCAAAACATCAGGACATAGATCATGTAACAACACCTGGAAAACTGTTCTTGCAAAATCGATTTTTTTCCCAACGATGTAGGGATCGTCCAAATGATAGACAGTTATCAAAATCTGGGAAAGAAGATCCATCAGATGACCTGCAATACCGCATGCAAAAGAAATATAAATAAAACAGAACCCGACAGAAAAATAAATAAATAAATAATGACTAAATTAACACAAACAAAATACCTGTAAGTAAAAACTTGATTATCAATCTATCAAAATTCAAAACTTGTAACCCAAAACAAGTGCATTTCAACCTATTATAAATTTATAGGTGCATTAAACACCTGAATGTTTACGCCACTCGACGGACTCTGCGACTGTTCCTTAAATTGCATTAGAGTAATTTGAGCATTGAGCTCCCGTACCTTCTCTTCATTCTTAACATTTTCATTCTGCAACTTAAGGACCCTTCTAATCAGCCTATTCTTATGCTTTTTAATACGCAACAAAGACTTATTGTCTGCACCTAACTGCTCTTTCAACTTCAAATTCTCAGCCTCCACAACATCACGATGAGCCGACATCTCAGTAACCCTTCCTTCCATGTTGCGAATCTTATCCAACAGACAAGTAATGAACATTGGGGGAATCACACCCTCAGCTTGATAGGAGCTTGGCAAGTTTGTTTCTACAGTCTGTCCCTTAACTGGGAGATCACCAACAGGAACAGGCTGAACATCCTTATCAAACACGGGAGGGTTATCATCGGCAGGGTTCGAGATGAACTCATTCCCAACATTATGATCATCCACAGGAAAAACGGGGTTTATTTCATCATCGCCGATCACGACAGTCTCAACCCGAATACCATCGATCACAGGTGGTTTAACAATATTACCTTTGGCCATGCTTCTAGTGAACCTACCCATCAACTTAGTTTTCGGCCTTTTAACAGCTCGTTTGTAGGTATTAGTGTTTCTTTTCGGCGTTACTGGAGACAAACCTGAAGGCTCCTTCATACGCTTTGCAGACAGAGAGGAACCGAGGCTTCACACAGAAGGAGTAACAGGAATTATTACCGGAGTAGCCACATGATCAATACAAGGGTTGGGACTGATACGACCGGTGGGGTTTGATAGAGGTTTACGTAAAGGAGAAACCAAAGTTTGAGTCGGCTTTTGATGCCGGACACATTCATCAGGGTTGTCGAACTGACAGTGGCAGAAGGATTAGAAACCATTAGACTCCACAAATTCATCCCAATACCTATTCAACTTCGACAGTTCTCTCTCAATTATCATTCGGACCAAGCCATGATGGAACAAGCTATGACTAACATGCTTCGGGCCCTTTTTAATTGCAGAGGACATTCTAAATAGACTTTGCACCAGATAGTAAGGTAGATTCAGTGGGAAACCAATAAGAACAGACATCAAGCATAGATGATAAACATAGGCTGAAGACAGGCGACCTTCACAGGTCACGTACCTGTGTATCAAATCAAGGACTGGGCGCCATTCCTTTTAAAGTATTTACGCGCTACTCCAGCTCAGAATGACACCTCTTGACAGGGTTTTTAAGTAATTGCCGCCATTCAGTAATGTCCATTCTCTTATATTTAAACCACCTTTCTCTTGTCAGTGACAGACCAGTGGCAAGTGCCACTGATCGTTCTTCCACCCAAAAACGGAGATCACCTACTTCAGCCTGAAAATCGACCAAGGAAACTGCAAACACCCTCGTGACTTTGGGGTTCGAATAGGAGAATTTACTGACAAATGGCAGCCATTCGACAGCCTCAACCTTTGCTAATAGCTCAGGGTTCGAATCCAGCAATTTCATTTCACAAGGCTCGACCCTCACCACCAGCGCCATGACTGACTGTGTAAAGGCACGCAAAATTACCCAGATAAGATACTCGAGCTTACACCATGACAGGGAACCAGAGAGTGAACACTCAGGGTGCAGACCCAGCAAAAACCCTAAGCAATGCAGCCCTAAACATTCACAAACTGACTGTAACATGCACGGACGAGGACGCAGACTACATCCCTGTAAACCCGACATGGACAGAGGCATTATCGCTCAGAGAGGTAATCGAGTAATGGGGAATGACAGTTGAAGACCCCAGATAACTCATGTTATCATTATTTATCCGGCGTTAAATGTTATGAAACCTTTCGCTGTACATGAAACAGGTGTTCCATTGACAGATAGCCATGATGGAGGACAAGTACTGAGACTTAAATGTGATGGACAGAGTTTAGTACCAATGTAATGATACCATATCGACTTCGCACCAGGTGGATCGAATTCGGAGGCGATGGCAGAGGTGATAAGAATTAAACCTTTGAATGTCAATGCATAAACCTTACAGTATAATAATGCTAACCTCCGAAGGTGGCGATCACGTGATAATAATACAAACCATCACGTCGAAACTAGACTTTGCAATATAAACCATATTATAAAGATCAACATAAACAGTTATGGTAATATCGACTATGGTTTGTAATCGAAAAGGTAAACTTAGGATATGGCACGTAAAACATTTGGTCTTCGACACTCTAGGCTTTACCAAAGTTATTAACAAATCGCCCATGCATAACCATTAATCAACCTTGAAATAAAATCTATGGTGATGCGAGAAATCATACCAAGATCAACCATTCCAATATCTCAACCTTATCAATAATCATAGTAACAAAATCAAATAATGAAATCAATTGATAATGTTTTGGATAAGATTTCAAGATTAGGTTATGATAAAAGATATGAGAATTATTAATACTCCTCCTTTGATTTTCAAGTGTAAATCTATAATAACTCGATAATGGTGACTTTGTCAAATAACCTATGGTTTGCAAAGGATGCTTAAAAAACTTAAAATTTCACTGATTCAGTAGCTCTTAGAATCTCATTGTTTCAGTAGCTAGTGATTCACTAGATTTGCTTTTGGAAATTTGAACATTTCATCAAACAAAATAGGATTTTGTTTGATGAAATAATGTATTTTAAGGCTGTTGAGCAGGGGCACAACAGATGGTGACTGAGTGGGCGGAACAGTTATCTCTACTTCTTAACCTGAAACCATGCAAACAAAGAAATTAAATCCTTCATATAAGCCATAATAAAGAGATTGCTATTTTAATCATCTTAAACAGATTCAAGCATTTCACAGTTCTAAAAATTACCAGAAAATTACAGTTTTAGTCATTTATTTGATGAAAATCAGGTTTCTAACAAAAATCAGTCCTTAAGGAGTAAGACAGTAAATGGCTTAGTCTTAAAGAATAAAATCTCAATACCACAAGCATGGCCCTACTGCCAGCAGGCGTCCATAGCCTCGACAGGGTTGCTTCAAAACCCAAAGAATGCCAGTATCCCATGTGCTAGTTATAAATATACAATTCTGGTCGGGCTGAACTGCTACAATTATTTTCTTTTTAATTTTATTACTCATGAAGGCCATGGTTTAGGATTGGTAACCAGATAGTAACCATGTCAGTCACCAGTCTACACTACAGTAAAATGAACCGGTTCGTGATGAGACCCTTCATCCCTCAGGGTTTTCTGTCCAAGGGTCATTGTCCAGGCTTGGTGACCGGAGACGACAATGTTACTGAATGCAAACCTATGATCCTGAACATATCAGCTCGTTATAAGACCTTCTGTCCTTTAGATTGTTTTTGCAAATATTCAAGTCCATCCTTGTCCAGAATGTAATTATCGTTAATCTCAAATGAGATTATCTTAGCAGATGGGGAGGCAAATCTGATCCTCTTTACGAGAAGGGATGGCGTAAAAGATTTAAATAGATAACTTTACCAAGTACTGCCCTAATCCCTTTGGGAAAATCTTTGCAAAGACTGATATAATTAATTAATATTAACATGGTTTAAGAGTTTCTGGTAAAATCTAGAGCAATGAAAAACTATTCCCTGTTCAAGAAGTAAAATAGTATGACATTTTTCAGGACAGTAATATCTTTGTGCATGATTTACAAAAATAAGTCATCAGTTTGAGGTTTGATAAATTGATCAGACTCAGAAATGAGCAAATAAAACAACAAATAAAAATGAGAAAATATAAACAAATAAAAAAAGAGACCGAAACAAAATCCATCAAGCAAGCACACCACACAAGGTATATACAGGATAATCCCTTGAGGGGGATCAACAAAAATATCTCTTAATCAGGTGACCATTCACTGGAAGGTTGTCAATGTCACCTTCCAATGTTTGCAACCTGAAAGTGCTAGGACCAAGTTTTTCTGTAATAATAAATGGTCTCAGCCACAGGCATTGGAACTTTGTATGTTTTCCTTTGTCTTCGTGCTCCTTGTCCCATTTTAGGACTAGGTCACCTACTTCCAAATCCCAAATGACTGATTTTCTAAGGTCAAACCAATGCTTCATGGTCTGCTGGTGTTTATCAAACTTTTTCCTAGCCAACTCCCTATCTTCCCCCAGTTTATGCAAGGTGTTAATTCAATGCTCCATGGCAGAACATGGTGTCTCTTGCACTGACTGGGAGAGCTGTAAAGAGGGTAAAAATAAATGAGGAGGAAAAATAGCTTCCTTTCCATATACCAGGAAAAAGGGAGAGTTTCCTATAGCATCTTTGGGAGTCACTCTGTCAGCCCACAAGGCATTCCATAAGGCGTTATGCCAATTCCTGTGATGGTTTACCACCGTACATTTCAGAATCTTGATTAAATTTTTATTAGAAGATTCAGCTAACCCATTACCCCGGGGATAATAATTAGCTGAATACTTTAACTTTATACCTTTTTCCAATGCATGCTCAGTTAATTTAACAGAAGAGAAATAAGTTGCATTGTCAAAAATCAAAGATTCAGGAACACCGAATCTGGTGATAATAAAAGAATCAAGGAATGATATCACCTGTTCCGAATTAACTACTCGCAAGGGGATGGATTCAACCCATCTAGTGAAGTATTCTGTGGCTGTCAAAATGTATTTATGCTGCTGTGAAGAAGCTGGTGTGATTGGGCCAACAATATACAGACCCCATTGCTGAAATGGGACTTCGATAATAACCGGTTGGAGGGGTAACGCTGCCTTCTTCAGTCTGCCTCCTACTGTCTGACACTCCTGACACTTCCTCATGAAAGCATATGCATCTTTGAACAACGTGGGCCAGTAGTAACCAGCTTTAAGTATCTTATGTGCAGTGGTTTCTCCGCCAAAGTGTCCTCCAGCTGGTCCTGCATGTAGTTGAGATAACACATTATCAGCCTCATTTCTTTCTAGACAACGAAGGAGAACTCCTTCGAAATTATTTCTAAACAAAATGTTATCAATAAACTGATAAGGGGTAGATCTCAATCTCAAAGCCCTTTTATTACGTGGGTCTAAATGTTCAGGAGCATTCCCATGCAATAAAAAAAACTTAATATCATTATACCAATAATCAGGAGGAGTGGAGATCGAAAAAACTTCCCTTTCGAACAAAGAAGGTTCACCAAAGAAGTGTAGATCAGATTCAGAAGTGTTCGAAGATCCAGCTGCCAGCTTACAGAGTCCTTGTCCCCTAACAATTTTTAGAGGCTTGATTTCCAAGTCATATTCCTGAAGTGTTGTAACCCAGTGGGCTCGCTTTTCGCCCAGGTCCTTTTGTACCAGGAGATTTCTAACTGCGGAATATGGCACAATGACCTTGGTATGAGATTTCAGCAAATATGGCTGGAAATGTTTGACAGACTTAAAAATAGTGAAGGCTTGTTTTTCCACTTCTAGGTAATTCAGTTCTGCACCATTCAAACCAGAACTCGTAAAAGCGATGGGAACTTCATTATTTTCCTGATTTTTCTGTGTTAGAACAACAGCATATGAAGAATCAGAAGCAAACGTGTATAAAATAAATGGCTTAGAAAAATCTGGGCTTGTTAAGGTGGGAGCTTCAGCAATAGCTTTTAAGATGTCATGAAAAGATTGTTTCTCTTTAGCAAACCATTTAAAATCAACATCTTTCTTGATCATTTTCTGAAGTGGCCTAACAATTTTAGTAAACCCAGGAATAAATCTAGAAACAAAATTTATCTTCCCAAGAAACGACTGCATAGACTTCTTTGAGTGAGGCATCGAAATCTGTGATATAGCACGGGTACGTTCTGGGTCAATATTGATGCCTTGTTTAGAAACAACAAAACCCAGTAACTTACCTTCTGTGACTGAAAAGATAGATTTATTAGGATTTAGAGAAATCCCATACTTCCTGCAACGCTCAAAAACTCTCCTGAGATGAGTTAAATGATCAGTTCTATTTTTTGAAAAGACAGTAATATCATCAAGATAAATAACGACAAACTTACCGATCAGACCTCTGAATGCGATGTCCATTGCCCTCTGAAATGTTGCTCTGACATTTATTAGACCAAATGGAATCTTCCTATAGGCATAGGTTCCCCAAGGAGTCCTAAAGGATGTTTTCAACTGGTCAACTTTAGATACCAACACTTGGTTGTGCCCTGAAAATCCATCTAGAAGTGAAAAGATTTCAGATACAGAGACCTGTTGCAAGATTTTCTCCATTGGAGGAACATGATAATTGTCCTTGTCTGAAACCTTATTCAGGTTTTGGAAATCGACGCATAACCTGATATCGCCATTTTTCTTTCTTGACGGGGACAATATTTGCCACCCATTGTGCATGCCGAACCGGGAAAATTATTCTGGCGGCAAGGAGTTTATTCAGCTCCTTCTTGACAGCTGGTTCTAGGCTAGAATGCATTTTCCTCAATTTCTGTTGAAAAGGTTTAGCCTCTGGTTTCATAGGAATGACATGTTGCATTATATTAGGATCGAATGTCTTAAGATCCTCATACGTCCATGCAAAAATGTATTTAAACTCATTAAAGAGTCTTATAAAGGCTGTTTTTCCTGGGAAGTACACGTACTACCCAGATTTACACATTGAGGGTTATGTTCAGTGCCTAGATTTACAATCTCAGATTTCATAATGGAGCTGTTAGTTTTAGAGTTCCTTGCAGCTTTAAATTTATCCTTCAAGTCATAGAGCTTATCAAGTTTGATTACTGATCTGGGAAGAGTACTAACCTGATTGAGAGATTCCTGAATTGAGCAAGGCTTATGAAATACTGCAAAATTATATAGATCCTCATTGTGAGTCATTTTGTCAATGACCGCATCTTTAAAAGTATCCTTCAAAGTCAGAAAATCGATCAAATGCTCGTCGTTGTCGAATACTCTCCAATTTGCTATGTTGTCAGGTATAGAACGTCTGAAAATCAATTCAACCGAGAAAGAATCAGTGAGCATTCCTTTCGATGGAATTAACCTTGAAGCAACATTAGCTAAAATATCAGCTTCCTGATTTAGATAACGAGGGATGAAACTTATGTTAAAGGCTTCAAATGCTAATAGTAAATTCCATACCTTTGCCTGATAATTTCTCAGGTGTCCAGCAATGCAATGTATAGTGTTACGTACCTGTCTAACAATTATCTCAGAGTCTCCTAACACTACCAAAGCTTTGGCTCCCAGGTCAATTGATTTTTTCAGCCCTTGAATCAGAGCTTCGTATTCAGCCACGTTGTTGGTGCATTTGAATTCTAACCTGCAAGCTATGAAATACATTTTCCCATAGGGGTCTATCAGCAAGCAACCTGCACCAGCCCCTTCTTTTGACTTAGACACGTCGAAATATAAAGACCAGAGACCATTGTTCAGATCTAAGTGTACCGCATTTGGGACTGGAATTTCATCTGGAACTTGCGAAAAATGGCAAATTTCAGACTGCTGTTCTACACCTATTATTAATGAAGTTTCAGCTTCAAGGTCCCTAAAGAAAGAGTCTGCCATATAGTTTCCCATTATGGTATCGGTGAACAATATCGGTTCATTCGAATCATCCAATTCGGTGACGGTATGCTTCATGTAGCGTTCTCGATCAATTCTGATCTTGTTCGGGCGACCATTATGAGATATCCATAAGTGTGACCAATCAGTAGCAAAATATCCCTTCAGTTTCTCAAACCAATCTCTGCTGAGAAATAGACCATATGCTTCTGGGATATCCGCTACAATTATGTCAATGATAAAATGGACTTGAGGATTCGAAGCTAACCTAATCAACACCTCTTTCAACTTACCTATTACTTTCACGTTTGAATGATCAAGCTGCACAATACTTGTATCACAAGGCACAGGGACTGCATTTAGTTTTTTACATACAGAGTATGGCATAACATTCTTGGAGGCCCGTGAGTCTATCATACAGTTGTGCACCTTACGATTTCATATTTCAAACGAAAGTAAAAAAGGCGGAGTTGAAGAATCAGATTTCTTGCCTATGGATGATGCATTGACTGGAGATTTTGTTGGGTTATCTTTAGTGTTAGAAGAGCTGTTTTGACTCGAAGGATTTCTTCCACTTTTACTTGGAGATACCCCTTGCATCATTTTATCTCTAATCATCGGTAACTTAAGTAGTTCATAGATAGAGATGTTGGCTCTGATTTTCTTTAAATCTTCAATCAGATCGTATTCTAAATCAAGAGAGGGTGCAGATTTACTATTTGCAGGTTGGGTTTTTGTAGCTGAACTATTATCTGTAGCAGTTGTAGAAGGTTCCCCTAAGGGCTGATCTTTCTTGCTTCTAGTGTTATATTGATGCTGTTTTACATTGACAACACCTACATCTTCATCATCAGTCAATTCTGAAGTATCCCAGAAGTGGCTGATAACTTGAGGAGGTTTATATTCTGTGTCATTATCTTTGTCTTGGGTACCTTCAGAACTCTGTCCTGAAGATTGAGTATCGTTTTCAGCTGATGTTTCTAGACCTGAAACTAATAACTTGATGAAACTGTTAATTTCATCAACACTATTAGCTTCAGAGGGTGGAGTCTGTCTAGGAGAAGTATTCGGGAATGGCCTTCTGAAAGGTTGTCTAGGTGGTTCCTTATTAGGAGTGTTTTCAGAAGTGCCTTTCTTTAAATCAATGATTTCATTAGACAGTTTTTTAATAACTCTTTGGAGGCTATCTAGGTCTAATGAATCCTGACCTTTTTTCTCAGGGTTTGTGTTCTTGGTAGGACTGTCAATCTTCTTACGAGAAGAAGATGCGGCATCTGTGTCTACTCCAGGATTTGTCTTTATGGCAGACATATCTTTCTCAACCTTAATTGCTTCTTCAAAGTTTTCAGCAAGGGTAAGTTTGGCCTTTTGTCTGACAAACATGACCATTGACACAGGAAAGGCTGAAGTGTAAAATTCAATAGTGACATCCTCAGCTGGCCTTGAAGCAGCAGGAATCCTGTTTCTTAGAGTTAGGAATCGCTGGTTAAAATCTTTGACCTTTTCCTTGGTTTCCATGTGAATTCTAGACAATTCTAACACCAAGGCAGCTGGAGTCTTGTCGTCTCCAAACTTGTTCATGAAAGCAAGGTCGAATTCATTCCAGCTGGTAATGGAACCAGCCATAAGTGAAAAATAACATGTCGATGCTTTACCCTCAAATGTATAAGGGAAAAGCTGACAGACTACATCTTCATGTTTAACATCCAAGAGCCGAACTGCCAACATGAACTTCTTGACATGATCTTCCGCTGGCTCTTTCAACTCAGGGTTGAACTTGGGTAATAACTTCTCAGGATGCTTAGGTAAAGGGTGTTGATCGCTTGGGACAGCTACTGCATCCTGAGCTAACCATGGCATATTAGCATTAGGGTTTGGGGGATTTACACCTGCCATGTTTTTGGGAGTTGGAGGCGGTGAAGGCGGTGTTTGATGAATGGGGGGAGGTGAATGAGGTGGTGATGGTGGTTGACCAGCCCTTCCTGAAGCATATGGTCCTGAAGAAGATGAAGGCTGATTGGCGCCTATCAAAGGCTGTTGTATCTGAAGATCAGGGAGGGAACCTAAAGGTTGCTCCTGTTCTTCCGAAGCAAGTTCAGAACGATGAGTGCGGGGACGTGTGATCTGCGGGAGAGGTAGTTCAGTGGATTGGAGCCCAGTGAGATTCAAATATGCCCTTGTTAGGATCCTACGAGATTCGTTTATGGCTTGCTTGTACTGGTCAATTTCTTCAGGTAGGTGAATACCGGGAGAGTTGAACTGAGAGATAAGATTTCAAACGAATTCGTTCAGTGGGGCTTCGTTCAGTGGAGAGTACGTGGCTGTGAGGATGATTGTATTTGAGGAGTGATAGGTTGATTAATTTTGTTAACAGGATTGTTTTCATCAGCCATGTGTCTAAGCTGTCCCTCCTTCTAGCGCCATTGTTGATGGGCATATATGACTATGCACGCAACGGGGGAAGACAACCCAGAATGAGATCCTTAAAGCAGGCTCCAAGTTGTTTGGGGTGGTTGTTCCCGACAGGTTTAAAGGCTCTGTTAGCCTGAAAGTCGAACTAAAGAAAAATCTAAATTTATCAGATATATACCTATCTATGTACAAGTTAATGAATGTTATTAATTGCAGTATTAATCGACTAAGTTAAATCAGTTTATATTACAAAAATAGAAGTTATATAACTATTAACATACTTGATCAATTACAAAGATACATTATATACACCTGTACATTAATCAGGAATAAAAGGAATAATCTGAATGTGACATGAATATAAACATCTGATTCAAATAGATTTTTTAACAATATAATTAACAGAAAAAGAAAATATATTATTCTAACCTAAGTCATATCCTGATCAGGAGCAATGCAAATATTTAAACTGAAATCGAATCTGCAAATGGGACTATCAATAATATTGAAAATCTTCAAAACAAATTCAGAAATCACCAAGATCATACAATAGACATGTAGACCACATACGTAATGATGTCAATCATCAAATTTACAACATGACTTTCATCAACAGATCGATAATCAGCATAAGTCAATAGTCATATGTAATATATTTGCACAATTTCTTAAAAGAGATTATGACAAACATAAATAATATAGAAAAACAGTAACAAGACCAAGGATAGCATAGACACATATGCAAAGCATCAAACTGTAAACATATATATAAGTTATCACCAGTTTAAAAGACTGTAGCTGCTGACAGGAAACTGCCTCGAGTTACAGAAGGTCAAACCGTAGTCTTGTCCTCTCTTTTCCCAAACTATCGACCCCCTATCCCACATGCTATCTCCCCTTTAAATACATTAGATCTTCAAAATAAATAGTTCTAAAAACTAGAGATAGCAGAATCAAAACCTTTAACTGATTTCCCTTTAAAATGACAAGTGAAAACATGTCATTTTCAACATACGCGGAAATGCCAAACAATGGGAAAGATTCGATTCTTGACAGCGAATCAAAACATCAGGACATAGATCATGTAACAACACCTGGAAAACTGCTCCTGCAAAATCGATTTTTTTCCCAACGATGTAGGGATCGTCCAAACGATAGACAGTTATCAAAATACGGGAAAGAAGATCCATTAGATGACCTGCAATACCGCATGCAAAAGAAATATAAATAGAACGGAACCCGAAAGAAAAATAAATAAATAAATAATGACTAAATTAACACAAACAAAATACTTGTAAGTAAAAACTTGATTATCAATCTATCAAACTTCAAAACCTGTAACCCAAAACAAGTGCATTTCAACCTATTATAAATTTACAGGTGCATTAAACACCTGAATGTTTACGCCACTCGACGGACTCTGCGACTGTCCCTTAAATTGCATTAGAGTAATTTGAGCATTGAAATCCCGTAACTTCTCTTCATTCTTAACATTTTCATTCTGCAACTTAAGGAACCTTCTAATCAGCCTATTCTTATGCTTTTTAATACACAACAAAGACTTATTGTCTGCACCTAACTGCTCTTTCAACTTCAAATTCTCAGCCTCCACAACATCACGATGAGCTGACATCTCAGTAACCCTTCCTTCCATGCTGTGAATCTTATCCAACAGACAAGTAATGAACATTGGGGGAATCACACCCTCAGCTTGATACGAGCTTGGCAAGTTTGTTTCTACAGTCTATCCCTTAACTGGGAGATCACCAACAGGAACAGGCCGAACATCCTTATCGAACGCAGGAGGGTTATCATCGATAGGGTTCGAGATGAACTCATGCCCAACATTATGATCATCCATCGGCAAAATGAGGTTTATTTCATCATCGTCGATCACGACAGTCTCAACCTGAATACCATCAATCACAGGTGGTTTAACAATATTACCTTTGGCCATGCTTCTAGTGAACCTACCCATCAACTTAGTTTTCGGCTTTTTAACAGCTCGTTTGCAGGTATCAGTGTTTCTTTTCAGTGTTACTGGAGACAAACCCGAAGGCTCCTTCATACACTTTGTAGACAGAGAGGAACCAAGGCTTCCCATAGAAGGAGTAACAGGATTTATTACCGAAGTAGCCACATGATCAATACAAGGGTTGGGACTGATACGACCGGTGGGGTTTGACAGAGGTTTACGTAAAGGAGAAACCAAAGTTTGAGTCGGCTTTTGATGCCGGACACATTCATCAGGGTTGTTGAACTGACAGTGGCAGAAGGATGAGAAACCATTAGACTCCACAAATTCATCCCAAGACCTGTTCAACTTCGACAGTTCTCTCTCAATTATCATTCGGACCAAGCCATGATGGAACAAGCTATGACTAACATGCTTTGAGCCCTTTTTAATTACAGAGGACATTTTAAACAGACTTTGCACCAGATAGTAAGGTAGATTCAGTGGGAAACCAATAAAAACAGACATCAAGCGTAGATGATAAACATAGGCTGAAGACAGGCGACCTTCACAGGTCACGTACCTGTGTATCAAGTCAAGGACTGGGTGCCATTCCTTTTAAAGTATTTACGCGCTACTCCAGCTCAGAATGACACCTATTGACAGGGGTTTTTAAGTAATTTCCGCCATTCAGTAATATCCATTCTCTTATATTTAAACCACCTTTCTCCTGTCAGTGACAGACCAGTGGCAAGCGCCATTGATTGCTCATCCACCCGAAAATGGAGATTGCCTACTTCAGCCTGAAAATCGACCAAGGAAATAGCGAACACCCTCATGACTTTGGGGTTAGAATAGGAGAATTTACTGACAAAAGGAATCCATCCGACAGCCTCGACCTTTTGGAACAGCTCAGGGTTCAAATCCAGCAATTTCATTTCACAAGGCTCGACCCTCACCACCGGCGCCATGACTGACTGTGTAAAGGCACACAAAATTACCCAAACAAGATACTCGAGCTTACACCATGACAAAGAACCAGAGAGTGAACACTCAGGGTGCATACCTAGCAAAAACCCTAAGAAATGCAGCCCTAAACATTCACAAACCGACTGTAACATGCACGGACATGGACGCGGACTACATCCCTGTAAACCCGGCATGGACAGAGGCATTATCGGTCAGAGAGGTAATCGAGTAATGGGGAATGACGGTCGAAGACTCCAGATAACTCATGTTATCATTATTGATTCGGCGTTAAATGTTATGAAACCTTTCGCTGTACACGAAATAGGTGTTCCATTGACAGATAGCCATGATGGAGGACAAGTACTGAGACTTACATGTGATGGACAGAGTTCAGTACCAATGTAATGATACCATATCGACTTCGCACCAGGTGGATCGAATTCGGAGGCGATGGCAGAGGTGATAAGGATTAAACCTTTGAATGTCAATGCATAAACCTTACAGTATAATAATGCTAACCTCCGAAGGTGGCGATCACGTGATAATAATACAAACCATCACGTCAAAACCAGACTTTGCAATATAAACCATATTATAAAGATCAACATAAACAGTTATGGTAATATCGACTATGGTTTGTAATCGAAAAGGTAAACTTAGGATATGACACGTAAAACATTTGGCCTTCGACACTCTAGGCTTTACCAAAGTTATTAACAAACCGCCGATGCATAACCATTAATCAACCTTGAAATAAAATCTATGGTAATGCGATAAATCATACCAAGATCAACCATTCCAATATCTCAACCTTATCAATAATCATAGTAACAAAATCAAATAATGAAATCAATTGATAATGTTTTGGATAAGATTTCAAGATTAGGTTATGATAAAAGATATGAAAATTATTAATACTCCTCCTTTGATTTTCAAGTGTAAATCTATAATAAATCGATAATGGTGACTTTGTCAAATAACCTATGGTTTGCAAAGGATGCTTAAAAAACATAAAATTTCACTGATTCAGTAGCTCGCAGAATCTCATTGTTTTAGTAGCTGGTGATTCACTAGATTTGCTTTTGGAAATTCGAACATTTCATCAAACAAAATAGGATTTTGTTTGATGAAATAATGTTTTTTAAGGCTGTTGAGCAGGGGCACAACAGGACCATGCCACATGGGATTAAACTTCCCTGCCCCCAAGGTTTCTTTATCTTGATCCCACAAAAGGACCAAATCACCTTCACTAAACCTCCTTGGACGAATAGAATTATCATATTGGACCTTAACGCGACAATTATTTACTTCTAGAGCCACTAAGGCATCTCAGCGCTGCTCATCAAGCTTCTCTAAGTGGACCAAACATTCCTCCAATGTGAAAGTGTCAGGTAAAATCTCTATAGCTAGCTTCAACGAAGGGATTTCGCATTCAACTGGCAAGACAGACTCCACCCCATGTACGAGCTGATATGGAGAGAAACTGGTGGTAGTCTTAACTGTGGTCCTATAGGCCCACAAAGCAGGATATAAAATGACATGCCAATTCATATTTCTTTGTGTGATGGTTCATTGGAGAATGGACTTAAGTGACTTATTCACTGCTTCAACCTATCCATTCGCCTGAGGGTAATAAGAAGAGGAGTGTTCCTGCTTATACCCTAACTTCAAAGCCAACTCTTCCATCATTCTATTCTGAAAGTGCCTACCATGGTTAGTGAGAAACTCTTTTGGAATGTTGAACCAAGTAATAATTGGGTTGAACATGAAATGCGTAGCTGTCTCACCGTTGGATTTAATCGTGGGCATAGCCTCAACCCATTTCATGAAATAATAAACAACCACTATAATGTGATGATGTCCCCCAGCCTAAGATGGGTTTCAATCCATGAAGTCAAGCCCCCAATTGGTGAAGGGAACGACAGTGATAATCGAATGTAATGGGGCAGGATGCGAGCACATATTGCGTGCAAACACCTGGCAAGGGTGACACTTCTTGACCGCATTAACACAATCTTTGAAGATCGACGACCAAAAAATATCCTTCTATCAAGATTTTTTGGGCTGTAGAAAGCCCAGATAAATGACCACCACATGCCCCTCCATGGAAATCATTCATCACAACCTCAACCTCATCATGGGTTAAACAATGACGTAAAATGGAATCTACCCCATGGCTGTACAAAGTGTTATCCACTATAAGGTAGTTCTTAGATACATGACGTAATCGTCGTCGCTCAACATGTGAAAGGTGAGTAGGGACCTTCAACGTTTGCAAATATATAATGATATCCCCATACCATGGGTCCAAAGTCGAGATAAGGAAAATATGCTCATCGACAAACGTATCCTCATAAACCTCCTCCTCCTCCACACTTGTAAAATCAGAAATGAGCTCCACAAAGATCAACGATTTCTTCGATTTTGCCGAAACAAATTCGAGATCAAATTCTTGCAAAATAAAAATCCACTTATTATATTTCCCCCTGATCATCCTTCTAGTGAGGACGAACTAAAATGGATTGACATGAGCTACCACCAAGGTATGGTGAAGGAGAATGTAATTTCTTAATCTCTGAATCACATGAACGATGTCCAAGGCAAGTTTCTCCACACAAGAATAAAGGATTTCCACATCAATAAGGTTCCAGCTCAAATAATATATGACATGCTCATGGAGCTCCTCATCCTCTTGAACCAAAACCATACCAACCATCTCCATGGACGCGACTAGATAAATAAAAAAATCATGGCTATAGTCAAGTGGACTAAGCATGGGGGTTGATGCTAAGGCTCGCTTAAGAGCATCAAAGGACTCCTGGGCTCTCTCATCCCAGCAACAAGTAGTGTCCTTCTTTAAAAGACGCATAAATCCTTTAGTCAAATTGGCAAAAGTAACCACTAATCTCCATAAGAAATTTGCCATGCCTTGCAAACACTAAAGATGTCTAATATTACGCAGGGGAGACAATTGAAGTATTGCCTCAACCTTTAAGGGATCAACTCTTATACCCTCCTTGGATACAATGAACCCTAGCAAGTGACCAATGATTATGCAAAATATGCAGTTATGAGGATTTAACTTGACCTGGTGATGGAGGAATCTTTCGAATAATAATCTCAAATTGTATGGATGACGCACTCTCAGATGAGAATGAGCAGTAAGATCATCCAAATACACTTCAATAATTATCTGGAGATCATGAAAAATTAAGGTCATATCTCACTGAAATGTGGCTTCAGCGTTTTAAGACCAAAAGGAATCTTTCGATATGCAAACATACCCCAAGGACAAATAAATGCAGTCTTATGTTGATCCTCAGGTTTGATCTGAATCTGATTATATCCAGAAAAACTGTCCATGAAGGAGAATACCTCGCTTCCCGCACACTCATCCAAAATTTGATCAATAAATGGTGTGGGAAAATTATCCTTAGGACAAGCATGATTTAAATCACAGAAATCAATGCATATACGGATCACTCCCTGCTTCTTATCCACTGGAATAGGATTTGAAACCCACTCTATTAAGGGAATGGGATAGATAAAATCATCTTTTAACAGTTTCTCTATCTCATCCTTAATAGCGGGTGCTTTTCTAGGATTCACTACATGCAAACATTGTCGAACAAGCATTGCATTCGGATAGGTCTTAATTTCATGTTAGACAATACAAGGGTCAATACCCAACATTTCCTCGTATGACCAAGCAAAGATTTCATGAAACTCTTTAAATAGCTTAGTATACTCCTTGATCTCATCAAGGGAACAATCCGCCCCAATGTAGACGTTCTCAACTTTGCCAGGATCGCGAGAAAAATTGATAGGAATGGTAGGTGATAATTTTTCCCTGTTCCCATCAACCATTTGATGAGGAGAGCTCAATGGAACCACAAGACTACCAATCTTCTTGCTAAGAATCTCCTTATAGTCCTCACGCTCCATACGGTTAAGCTCAGGAAGAAAATATGATCTATGATGCAACTCTTACCAAGGTGGCTCAACCCCAGACATTGCCTCAATAATGGCTACATATTATGGAAAAACATCATCAAGGAAATCATGTGTGTGAGAGGACTCAACTACCCATGCAGGCAGCACATACGGGTCCTCCTCCTCCATCCGCAAAGAGGAAGGACTAGGCTCTGGAACACAATCAAGATTCTCTTGATATTCTATCATTGTTGCAGGCAACAACACATCCGTTTTGACAGGTCCATTCGAAGGACTCGGTGAAGGAATAATCCAAGGATCTTCCATATGGGTAGTGCGAAAAGACACCAAATTCAACAAAGATGAAGCCCCACCAAAACTATATCCAATCATAGGAATGGGCGTAGGACAACTAAAGTTCCCCATAAGAGATGGATACATACCTACACTCACACTCCCAGTTTTTGGCTGAGGCTATAGTCCCATGGTTTCAAATTTGATGACAGAAGAAGAGTTATCATCATTAATTCCAAGAGCAGAAAGCAAGGATTTCCTTTGCGGAGGACAACTCTGAAGTACTTCAAGTGCAGACATCGCACAAGGAGTTTGGCCCAAATCCTCGACAACGAAATAGTTCTGGGTGGCTTGGGCATTAGGATTATGCCCTGAATGCTTTAGGACTCCCTTAGGAATGCGAGGTGAAACTTCATGTTTATCCATATGGTTTTCGATACGCAAAGGGATCTCAGGTGGAGCGGGTTCTTTTCCAAGGTCTGATTGTGACAAACCATAATCTTTCACATGAGTCACAACCTTAGTAGCACGTACCATATTGTTGCAACCATGACTGGTATTGGATTCTGACGGATTTTGATCTCTGCCCGATGCATAATGAAGATCATTGGTCCTTGAGTTCATATTTTGATTATGGGGTAAAGGATTGGTTAGCACAGCTGGGCCCCATGTTATGAATCTTGAGGCATCTTCCATATGAGGGCACAAGTGAGTGAGGTGGTCCTCCTTACACAATTTGCAAGGAAACTTAACCTTACGTTTAGACTACTTGTCCCCCCTAGCATTGCGGGTGTTCTTGTCATTAAAATTGGCATTTTCATTCTTATTCCCACCCTTACGATTATTTTTACCCTTTTTCTTATTCCTTCTAGGCTACTGGTTTCCCTTCTGGTCCGACGATTGCATGGAAAGTACACTCACCGTTTGGGTGGGTTGAGATGAAGCCATGGCTTGTCCCGAAGCGGATTGATTAATATACAATTGACTCACTTTTTTCACAACTGAATCCATATTTTTGGCACTTGTACATCCCACAATGCCATTGGCATGTGGTCCAGGCTTGATCTTGGGATCAAAACTAGAATGCAGAGCGTTAGGTATGATCTCATACAAAAGTACAGATTGAGCATAATTCAAATCCAACTCCTATGCCCTAAAGATTACTTGTTCCTTGTTCTGGACTTCGGATGTAGAAACATCCTTTGCGATGTAAGGTAACAACGATTTGAGGAACCACTCAAGGAGAAATTCTGGTGGCCGTATGAAGGCTTTAATCAACCTCTTTTGTCTACGCCACTCTTGGATATGGTTCGAGATATGTGTGGCTTTGTCTTGTCGAAATGTCGACAAGAGTTCTATACCAACGTCATAATGCACGGGTAGCTAGAAGTGATTGAGGAAAGTCATAGCAAGGTCATCGAACAAAACGAATGCCCCCCTTGGTAACTCTATATACCATTTCCCTATAGGCCTGATGAGGGTGTGTTGAAATAGCCTTAAACGTATTGAGTCATCATGTAAGGAATTGGAAGAGCACCAAAGGTGAAAAGTAGTGACATGTTCACTAGGATCTTCTCCCTCTTTTCCCTCAAACTTGGGAATGTCTGAGGGAAGCTTGTTAGGGACCGTCGGCCAATCCAGGTCATGTGATACCGGATCGTTCATGAGTCTCAATAAGTCAGGTAATTTTGATGTTGTGAGGAAAGGGAGCCTAGGTTGAGCCGGTCTATGCCATGCTCCCTGGTAGTTTTGGTTCATATAAGGCTGGCTACTGTAAATACCATGTCCTTGGCCATAATATCCTCCTCCCGTTTGACCCGTGTAGGGCTGCATGGAAGCATCATGATGTGGGGTACCTTGACTATGTGGTGCTACAAATCTATAATTAGAGGAGTAAGCGGGTTATTGATACCTGTACCCATAGGGTTGATAGTTCTGTCCATACTGCGGTCCATAAGGTTGTCCATGAGAAGCTCCATAAGGTGTCCCATGGGATGTCCCATGAGAAGATCCATAATTAGGGATATGGGGAACTCCTTGCGATGGACCATGAGATGATCCAGAAACAGGAATATGAACTCCTGAGACAACAAGAGGTACTCGACTCTGAGATACTACTGTGCAGGCAGTCACAGTATGAACATGGCTAGTAGCAATATTCCGGCCCGAAGGACCACATGAATGAGGGGGAGGAAGGGTTGTCAAAAATGCATTCGAAGGAGTAGGGTTTGAGGATGAAGGGACATGCGAAGGGATGTAAGTGGTGTTCCCTATGGTCACTCGTCTCGGTTCTGGTATCTGCATATGACTACTAACACTAGGTCTAGGACAGACATGTGAGGTAGCTTCCACCACCAAGATGGAAGGTGCAATGTGACTAGTGCTCCCAAATATCTCCGCATGGAAAGGAATAGGATTGCTCCCAGGCGTAGTGCTAGGTTCAATTTCTGACTCGGCATGATGTGTCAGATCATGTGCAGGGATGTCAGGCATGCCATAACGAATATAACTAGTGCTTGTGGGTTCATGATGAGTCTCGTCACCTGGTAACCAATACCGGTGACCTGTGAATGAGGGATCATAAGCAGAATGTGAAGGTATTTCTGGTGAAGGATCATATACAGGAGTAGAATCTACATCCCCAACCTCATGAGGTGGAGAAGACATCTCAGGAATCTCATCCTCGTGATCTCCCATTGTGTCTGAATCAATGTGAGAAGTAGTCCGCCCGGACTATCTATTTCTCTCTCCCAAAGGATGAGGAGACGTGGAAGGTGGAAGTCCTGCTAAATGATGAGAATGGCGAAGTACTGCACCCGGATCCATAATGACTCAAAAAATGAAAAAGACTCTATCTAATTACGCAAACCCTAGGCAAACTAGCATGCACAGAGCATACACCTATACAATGTAAAGCCAAATCACAAGCAAACAAGGGTAGGATATGTGATCTCCCAAATGAAGAAGGTATGTCTCTCCTAGGAGAGGCTTGAGACTCCCATACACAACAAGTGGAGGTTCATAACCAATTATATTGGCCCTCACCTTCAACGCATATAGAGACTGTGTTGTCCGACCCCTACCTGGCCAGGACACTTAACCTTTGTAAAGTACCCCTCGATAACCTAGGTAAGGAAAATAAGGTCACCTCAATATAATCAATGCTCAAGTGGACTGTCGTAGGTGGGATTGACTGTATGGGTAGGGTAGAAAATCCTGAAACTCTCGAAAGAGCTCCCAGATACGAATACAATCCTGGAAATATCTTCGGTGCTACTCAGTTATGACCAGGGGTCATCCCAATCATTAACCGCTCACACTGCCTCATGCTTAACTCCCTTGTAAGAGGAGGATCCTAAGAAACACTAATTATATAAAGGAATTTCACACTCTCACCTGGTCAGACACATAAATGTTTCATTTAGTGGTCTTGGAGAATTTACTCACATTGAACTATTCCAAGACCCTAAAACCTAATCTTGTTGGTACACCCTATAAAATAAAAGAGTGTAATTCATTTTATTATGCGTTGATTTTAATTGACTTATTACTCAAAAGGAAAATTATTGTGCAACTAATGGTGTTATGACGCAACAAGAAGCAAAATGCACACCTAACAATCAATGCAAATGCACTGTGTTGAATGAAAAACGGGATATGCTACTACGTGAAGTGCAAAATTTTCCTTCAAATGAAGATGCAATTGTTCCTATATGAAAATCTGACTAATACTTCTCCAAGCAAATCTAATGCAAGTACCATGCAAAATGCAAAATGCAACAATGCATAATGATGTAAAAAGCAAATGTTTTTGTATTTTTTGAATTAAAATGAGATAATAAAGCAAAAGTATGACTCTACAACTCCCAGAATCTGCAAGCAATATCAGACAGCACCCAAGCAAAGCACTAAGGTAAAAGATACCTAATGCACTAATCTCAAAATAAAAAATAGAAAATGCAATGACAAGAACATTCTCAAAAAATTCAAACTAAAAAGAATCTCTGGTCAGAAACATAAGTGTATACAGACTCTAGAAGCATCCAACAAGACTCAACAATTATCCAAACTCACCCAACAACATTTAATCTTCCCCAAAAAGTCAAAACTCAGGGAATACACGACTGTGCACAGAAAACCCACGTATATATGCGGATATCCAAGTAAAAACCGTGTGTACACATGACTATGAAGACAAAACTCGTGTACAGGAAGAAAAAGAGATAAAAAATCAGGTAAACAGACAAGCTGAGACAAAATTTACTCCTATCAGACACTACTAGGAAAACATGCCCCCAGACCCAACTCAGAAATAGAGAAATAAGAGTAATTCAAGAACATTGAATGCCGATAAAACCCCCAAAGTAAATGACTAGGAACTCCCCAGTATGGTCACCAATTCTGTTACGGAGAAAACTTCCTATGGCTTGGGGTACCACAACAGACAGAGTAACCATAGAAATCAATCCTTTCCCATATGCAAGAGAAACCAATCATCTAACACTAAAGGATCTCGAAACATACCTTATTCTGGATGGTTGATGTAGATCTCCATTGAGCTTTTCCACTCTCGATTGTATTAGCAATTTTCTCTTTCAACATTCAACAAACAAGACAAGCATGCTATATAATGGTGTAACACCTACTCTATCATATATAATCAATAACATATAAGCATTTAAAAGCATCCATGGATTCAATACTCATTTAAATACACATTATTGGATAGGAAAATATATTTCTATTANCACGTCTGCGAACTGGAGAAACTGAGTCCTCCACCTGGGCCTCCACCACTTCAATCCTCCATCTCTTGATAACAAGCTCACAAGAAAAGGCAAGCTTGGGAAGAGCACAAAGTGCTCCAAGGGACAAAGGGATGCAGAATCAAGTATAAGCTCTGGCAACAATGGCCTATAGTTTTCTTGCTCTTCAATTCCTCCCCTTTCAATGTGTCCAAAGGGTTCCTTATATAGTGCTTCAATGGGGTAATGGAAGGTCAAATCCAAGCGATCTCAAGGCATATGGAAGGCCAAGAGATAAGTGACTTGGATCCACATTAAGAAAAACTCCAAAACTATTTGGCCTTTTGTACACATCCCGATGTACATGGGTTTAAGGGTCATATCCGCGAGAATAGGTTTAAAAGTCACGTATAGAAAATAATGCATGTTTCTAGGGATGATATTGTAAACATCAAAGGTACAAAAATGGTCCATGGGGTCTAAAGAGTCTGCAGAGGGACAGGGAAGGCTGTAAAGGTGTGATCCACCATGTGTGGTAAAATCAGTTGTAACACATGTATTTCACAACTTCCATGATAGATCTATTATTTCTTTCTGCCACACCATTTTGTTGTGGATTATAGGGAATGGTAAGCTCCCTCTTAATCTCAGCTTCTTTACAGTACTCATTGAATTCACTTGATGTGAATTCTCCTTCATTATTTGATCTTAAGATATTGATCCTCTTTTCAGATAGTTTTTCTACCATGGCCTTAAACTCTTTGAATCTTTTAAACACTTCATCTTTCTTCTTTAGGAAATATATCCAATTTTTGTGGGAGTAGTCATCAATAAGGTAAGCATAGTAAACATACTCGCTTAATGAAGTAGTTTGCATTGGCCCACATATATCTGAATGAATAATATCTAATATCCCTTTTTCTTTGATGTCACTATTTGGATAAGGGTGCTTAGTATTCTTTCCTTGTGCACATCCTTTGCACACTCCTTCATGATCTATCTGAATCTCTAGCAAACCACTTACAACCTTGCTCACAATTGGCAATGCTTTGTAATGTATATGAGCAAGTATTCTGTGCCATAGCTCACATGGGATTATGGTGCTAGTCATCAATGTTGAATCTACATGTCCCTTTAATGTGTAGAGTCCTCCTTCTTCAACACCAATTACTACTACATCATCTATAGTTTTTCCTTTTGTCCACATGAGGAATTCTCCATCCACAAAAGAAACTTTGAACCCTTTCTTATGTAAGGATGAGATAGAAAGAAGGTTCTTCATTAGTCCTAGGAAATACAGGACATCCTTCATCTTCATGGAATTTGTAGAGTCCAACTTGTAGGAGGATTCTCCCATTCCTTTGATGAAATATTGGTAATCATCTCCAAGCATTACTTTGTGTGGGGACTCCTTTTGTACAAGACATAAGAGTGAGTCCTTGTAACTTTTGATGTGATTGGAGGCACCACTATATACTATATAGATGTCATTTCCTGGTGAGACTGAACCTGCGAGTGCAAAGGTCAAGACATATTCTTCACATGAATCTTCATTTTCCTTCTTTCTTTCCTCATCTTCTTGATCATTGTCTTCAACAACATGGGCTTGAAATATTTTCTTCTTCTTGACTCATTCTGCTTTCATGGGATAGTTTATAGTAATGTGTCCCATCTTATGAAAAGTGAAGCATTCATAATTTTAAAAGTATTTCTTGGGCTTCTTAAACCCTTGAGTCCTTTTGGGAGGATGGTCATAACTTTTTCTCTTGCTCTTGCCTTTGGTATGGATTGCCAAAGATAGATCCTCTTTTTCATTTAGCTTCTCTTCTCAGGCTGCTATTCTTTCTTCTTCTTGCACACATTATTCGCATAACTGTCAGAACTTGGTTAGTCTTCTTCTTGAACAAATTCCTCTGATAAAGTATTCCCAATCTCTTGGAATACCATTCAAGGTGGTCATTAAAATTTCTTCTTCTTCAACCATGTCACCAATGGCTTGCAACTTCTCCTTGATTTGAGCTACTCTTGTAAAATATGATTGCATGGTTTCTGACTTTTGATCCTTTACACTTTTGAGGTGATTCCTCAAGGTCATCTTCCTATTGATGTTTCTTCCTTCAAATAGGTCGGATAGAGCATCAAACATTTCTTTAGGTGTGCTCCTTGAGGAATCAAGTTATATTTGATGGAGCCAGCTATGCTCCTCTTAGCCTTGATCATATCCTTCGTGTATTTGGACTTAGCTTCAGCTTCTTCTAGTTCTGCAACTTCCTCCTTTATAAATACTTCTAGGTCATTTTATTCTAGGATGAGCATGATTTGATATTTCCATGCACTAAAATTTTCAGCACCTTCAAGATTCTCATCTAGCTTGGTACTCTTTATCATATTTTAATAGAATGATAAATTCAAATGGAATTAGAAGGAGTGGTACTTACCTGATAAATACATCTTATGGATGACCTTCTTTGGGAGGACCTAGGGTTTGATGTAGAAACCGTAATTTTCCATTTGGGATCACTCGTAAGGTTGAGTGATGGAAAATGTGTGCCTCCCCAGGGAGATCTAGACTGTATCTTTCTTTTTATGAGATTGATGATGGAGTCTTAGGAAAACTGAAGCCCTAGTTCTTCCCAGCAACAGTGTTTCGTCCAAAAATGAAACTTTTTAGAATTTAGTTATGTTTCCATAGAAAGATACGCCCTTCTAGAGCGAGTTGAGTGGGACCTCTTTTCTTGTTGATCTGTCCAAGGATTTGTTCAGAGTAGCAAACACTAGTTGTGCAGTGTCTCCTTTTAGGGTGGCTCTGATACTATGTTAAGTTTTCTTAATTTCTTAGATGATATCTTAAAATAATTTTCACTAGTAGTTATGTTTCCATAGAAAGATACGCCCTTTTGGAGTGATTTGAGTGAGCCCTCTTTTTTGGTTGATCTGTCCAGGGATTTTTTCACAGTAGAAAACCCTAGTTATGCAGTGTCTCCTTCCAGGGTGGCTCTGATACCATGTTAAGTTTTCGTAATTTCTTATATGATATCTTAAAGTAATTTTCACTAGTAGGATCATTGAAAGAACAACAAGAACATAAACATAAAGAACACAAATATTTTCCTCAGGGAAACCACAAGGGATAAAACCCCGCAAAACTTCCTAAGCATAGAACTCAACCAGAGCAGTGTAAAACCAAGAACATTGCTTCTCTCTTATTTTTGGCACACTTTTTCTTCTCTCTCTTACAAAATTTCTTGAGTGAGAGTATACAAATGAAGGGGAATGCCTCCCTATTTATATTTTTCACTTGACTTGACTTAGGACCTAACAAGGCCGACTTGTCTAATTGACGGGTCTGACTTGTCTAGCAAGACACCAAAAATAATATTTATTATAATGACACTTGGGTAATATTGACCCAACTTACATCCAGAGGTTTATATTTAGTATTTCAATTACTCTTACATAACCAAACTCATCTTCTGATGGGGGAATACTATCAATACATATGGAATATCTTCTGAAGTTACAATACTTTAACACTTCTCTTCCATTTAATGTAGCAAGAAAGGTCAATGGATATTTGTAGAAGATCATACTCATATTCTATGTATTGAAGCTGGATGTTCCTTCGAGTCTGTCTTCTAGGCGGACGTATATAGAATCCATTGTTTCAATCCCTTTCTCAATGTTTCAAGATCTATGGAGGCTTAGAGTGTTTGCACAAAACTAATCTGTAGAACACAAGATATACCCTCAGAAAACCCTCCACTGATTCGGAGGATGAAAAAACCATTAAACAACCTTAGAGTATGATTGATAAGTATAAGAGAATGATTACAACACAATAGAAGATTGTTTTCGCTAAGAGCACCAAAGAGGGGAGATAAAATGGAACAATGTATCTAAATTTCCAAGTGAATAGTACTTTAATAGCAAGTCAAATTAGGTTTTACAACAAAAATAGAATGGTTTCATGTATCAATAACTTGTTAACACTTATAACATTGATCCATATCCAATCATGTGCACCCCATTTATCTGGTGCCAAGCTGGCACTCCATAATTATCTCCCTCTAGAAGATATGCACCCTCATTGACTTGGTTCCAGGTTGGCACTCCATTATTATATCCCACAAGAAGATATGTTCCTTCCATTAATTAACTAACTCTAACCAAGTTTTTAACTAAGTGTACTGAACTGAACTAGATGGAACTGCATGCAAGTGAATGGAACCGAGTGTAACTAGATACAACTGAGTGTAACTAAACATAACTTAATGTAACTTAATACAACTAAATGTAACTAAATTATAACTTAATGTAACTGAACAAAACTTAATGTAACTAAATAGAACTAGTGCTTCTCCAATAGTGTCATCTTCAACAACCACTTGCATAAATTAAGGAGTCGATTCCTTAATTAAATGAACTTGTTTACCCTAACTAATACTCAACCGATGTCTTATCAATTCGAATTCACATGGTGGAAACATGGGAAATTTGAATTCTCTCTCCATCTATGGGCTTATATTAATTATGTATGCATGGTCCATATGTGTTTTCATTAATTAATCATCTATATCATATCATACTCATAAGATTGTTTCCAAACCTATGATCATATGTATTACCCCAATTCATATAGTCACATGCTAAAATAAATCACTCTAGGGGTAGCTAATCCCTAAAGGAGACTTGTAGCACTTGTTGACCATGACTAGCCATACATCACATAGTATATCAACTTTACACAGTAAAGTACACCATCTCGCAACATGAGTATATTTGTAGAACTATATATTACTCACAAGTCTATTGTCTTGATATTACTCACAAGATTCAGCTTGATACTACTCACAAGATTTACAACATCACCACCTCAATCATATGAGTATATTTGTAGGACTTAATATTACTCACATCACCACCTTATAGCACCAAATCATAGTCTATCTTTACACAAATAATTGCATTCCATACCATCAAAGAATTTATCAATATATACCCAAGTGTTTATAGCTTTATGAATGTAATAATAGTCTCAGCATCTATGATGTGTAAAAAAATTAAGACAACATGATAATTCATATCATGATTAATAAATCTAATGAATTTCATTAGTATGCTTGAATAATCAATAATACCTACGGTATATCACATGTAATTCCATAGAATGATCATCAAGTACCCATCTAGTATCTATATATGTTTTCCAATATAGGTCATCTCCACAGAGGGTTCGTCATGGAAAGCCTTTGTGAATGCCATGAACAATAATTTGTGGGATAGGTTTAATAAACACATCAATAATAAGTAGAAAATTTCATCTATTTTACTACTAAGACATTTAATTAATCCTCAATCATTTATAGATAAAGAAATGCATTCTCATTTAGAAAATGAAATTCAGCAATAAGTGGTCAATGGAATCTATCCTAAGGTTATAGGTGCATCAATAAACTAACTATTATACTCACTAGTAGATAGAGAGTTGGATACTAGTAGGTCATCAATTAAGATTATTATCATCTTTAATCCATTTATATGAAGGAATGGTTAATCCTTATCAGGTTATCTTACCTCATTCAACTACAATTATACAAGGGGATATTTTCTTCTTACTTTATGTTAGGATTTTTCTCCTAATTCTATATCACATAAATCTCCTTCACATTTGAAGTACTACAAATCAAGAAGAAGGTGATGATCAACTTAAGCATTGTATCCTTTAACCCTTTTCCTTTTTTACAATGTATCATTCCTCAAAAAATATGAATCATGGAGTCCACGATTTCCTATCTGGACCCCTTAAAATTATATTATTATGACCCTTAGTAATCCCTCATGATTTGTTTATTTATTTGTAACTTCAGAATATATTTTGATGTGTATTATCATTGTATGTTGTTGTACCCCCATGAGACATGTGTTTTCCTCCTTGTGGGATGTATTTATTGTGTTTAGACCTTGAGGTACAACCTCCATTGTAAGTAGGTGAAATGGTCCTTGGTGTAACATCATGTAATGTGTATTTGGAGTATCTATAGGAGAATTTGACATTGTTAGGGTAACAGTTCAGCCCCAGTCATGTAATAGGCCAGTCACTTTAAGGGTATAAATATGGAGGCACCCTCCCTCACTTATACACACCTCAGACTCACTTAAGTTTGCATGAGAGAGAGAGACAATGGAGGAGAGATAGATATCTATTGGAGACTTCTTATTATTGGATTTGATCATCTTATGACATAGTATTTGTGACTGTACTATTCTGAGGAAGTTTGTGGGATTTTATCCTTTATGGTTTCCCCGGTGAAAATCTTTGCTTCTTTTGTATATGTTATATCTTATGCATCTTTATGTACTTGTTATTCTTTCAGACAAAGATCCTAATTAAGATAATAAGATATAGAAAAACTAACATGGTATAAGAGCCTCTCTGAAAGAAGTCATTGTGCAGCAACGGAAATTAGGGATTCCTAGTTCAAGGTTTTCTCTCCACAGATCATCAGGAAAATAGGGCTAGGATAACTTGCCTTAATAGGGTGAATTTTTAGGTGGAAGCAGTTTCATATTTGAAGAATTTTAAATTTTGACCTTGTCACTAGTGCCAAGAGAAACTAGGGCATCAAGTTTCGAAGGCTTCCCACCTCAGTCTTTAGAAAGGGACCCTTTTGAGAAACTTTCCTCAAGGAGGCGCATATTTTTTCCCAAACAGAATTCCCAAAATCCAAGTTTGAAAAATAGCGTTTCCCTGACAAACCCTAGGTCAACCAGCTCTGGAACTAGGTCGGACACCTCAAATCGGTAAGATCTAAATCTTTTCTATTTCCATTCGAGGTTCTCATTTGAAAATACTCAGCTTACTCAACTTGAGGACAAGCTTGGAGGGGATGATAAATTTTGAGCATGGAAGTACATAATCTCTGTAATACTTGAAGAGAATAATTTAGATCAATACATCACTGAATAAGTTCCAGAACCAGAAGTAGATGAGGCTAAGGCTACTCATAAGGATAACTTGTCTAAGTCCAAGAGAATCATTGCATATTATATCAAGGATCATTGTATCCCTCATGTGTCTTCTTTCAAGACACTAAAGGAAGTATATGATGCTTTGAAAAATATTTTCTAAGGAAAGAACATCAACCAGAAGATGACTTTGAGAAGGCATTTGAAGAATGTGAAGATACAAAAATCCAAGAATATACAATCTTACTTCACAAGGGTTGATCAAATCATAGAACAACTTGAAGTAGTTGAAGAGATTTTCTAACAAGGAGAAATTGTCATGACTAACTTGAATGGTATCCCTAGATCATGGGAATCATTCATTCAAGGAATCTATGCAAGAAGGAAGTTGATCTCTTTTAGCAGACTCCAAGAAGAATGCACACAAGAAGAAGCTCGACTTGTAACAAGAGAAGAGAAGATGGGAGCAACCGAAGATCAATATTTCATGGTTCACACCAGGAGGAACTACAAGAACAAGGATAAGAAGGATAAATTTCATCATAACAAGAAGAACAAAAAGAAACAAAAGAAGACCAAGAGAGATCCTTCCAATGTTTGATGTTATAATTGTGATGAAAAGGGAGATTTTGCAAGAGATTGTCCCATTAGGAAAAAGAGACACCATGCTCATGTTGTCGAAGACAATGAACCAACAAACAAACAATTCATAATAGAGAAGGATGATTCAGATGAAGAGTATGTGCTAATCTCATCACTTACTGGCACTATCTCACATGGAAGAAATGATTTGCTTGTGGATAGTGGAGCTTCTAAACACATGAAGGGATACAAGGAATTATTCGCCAATATGTTTAAACATGAGTCACCTCACAAGGTGAAACATGGGGATGATTACCAATACCCCATAAAAGGGGGTGGACTCAGCTTCATACAATCTAGACTCTGGGAAATACTTAAAGATGAAGGATGTGTTATATGTTCCAGGTTTTAAGAAGGATCTTCTCTTTATATTTGCACTAGATTCGAAGGGAATGAGAGTTTCATTTGTCGATGGCCAAATTATGATGTGGCATTGAGGGAAGACAATATATGATGCAATAGTGATTGGAGAAGAATATGGAGGCATGTACAAGCTGAAGGGACATCCTAAATAAGCACTGGTTCATGATTCAATTGAACCAAGCGAACCATGACACAAAAGGCTTTCACATGTGCACTACATAGCACTACCGATGGAAAGCAAAACAATCTCTAGACTGCCAGATATACAAGTAAATCATGAAGGCATTTGCAAAGGATGTGCACAAGAAAAAAATGTGAAGAATACATTTCCCACTAGTGAGAGTAAGGCTAAAGGAATACTGGAGATAATACACTCGGATGTATGCATACCCATGTCTTCTAGCTCATTAAGCGGGTATGTGTACTATGTTTCCTTTATAAATTATTTCTCACGTAAGACTTGGATATATTTCTTAAAAGGGAAAAATAAAGTATTCAGTAAGTTAAAGGAATTTAAATCCTTGGTCAAGAAACAAACCGAAAGGAATATAAAGACTATGCAGTCAGATAGTGGTAGAGAATTCACCTCAGAATATTTCAAGGAACTCTGCAGAGAATCTAGGATTAATAGGGAGTTGAGCACTCCATACAATTCTTAGCAAAATGGGGTTGTGGAATGAAAGAACTGAACCATCATGGAAACAACAAAATAAATTCTACATTACCAGGATATTCCTATACACCTTTGGGCGTATGCAACAAGGACAAGTGTGTATGTACATAATCGTACTCCTCATAGAGTACTTGAAAACAAGACTCTGGAAGAGGCTTTCTCAGGAGAGAAACTAGAAGTTAGCCATCTGAGAATATTTGTTGCCCGGTGTACATACATATCCCAAAGGAGAAGAGGACCAAGATTGATCCTTCTGGGAGGAAGGGTATATTCATAGGATACTATGACACATTAAAGGCCGACCAAATATAATTCCCAAAATTCAAGAAAATCGACATAAGTAGAGATGTAAACTTTGATGAAGACTTGGCATACTTCAAATCTAGGAGGACACGTATTCAAGAGGATGAGGAACCTAAAGAAATGAGATCCTGAGGTATGGAAAGTGGAGAAGTAATTACTAAATACCATGAAGAGCATGGCATGGAAGAAACATAAGAGCCTGCAGAGACAGTCCTCGCGAAGGACTCCTACAAGAGGAAACTAGCATGGTCACGGGAGCTCATATGAGAAACAAAAAGGTATGGTGCTCCAGAAGGAATACATAGAGAAATAAAAAGGGAAAAAACCTACAATATCTATGTGGCTCTGTTGTCTGACATCATTTATAGAGAACCTTCCACCTATGAAGAGGCTGTAGAAAAGAAAGAATCGAGGGATGCTATGATCAAGGAATATCAGTCGATCATGAAGAATGATGTTTGGGATATATTTATGAGACTGGAAAAGAAGTCTGTTGTGACTTTGAACTCATTACAAGATCAAGCATGCTACATATGGTAGCATAGATAAATACAAGGAAAGGTTCATAGCATGAGGCTCCTCACAAAAAGAAGGCATAGACTACGAAGAGACATTTGCACCCATGGCGAGGTACACCTCCATCAGATCCATACTTGCATTGGCAACAATTATGAGATGAAAGATACAATAGATGGATGTCAAGGAAAATTTCTTAAATGGTGTAGTCAAGGAGGAAATGTATGTGAAACAACCATTGGGACTCAAGACACATGATAGGAAGACCCATGTGTGAAAATTGAATAAGGCCTTCTATGGATTGAAATTGGCACCGAGGACATGGTACGACAAGATGGATAGCTTCCTAATAAGCCTACTATCTACCAAGAGTAAAATGGATTCCAAACTTTACTTCAAGCTTGAAGGAGGAAGACTAGTAATTCTCCTGCTATATCTCGATGACTTGCTCCTAACAAGAGAAGAGGATCTCATTAAAGATGCAAGGAGGAGACTTGATATAGAGTTTGATATGAAAGACCTAGGTATGATGCACTACTTCTTAGACATGGAGGTGTGGCAGAGTGCAGATGTGTTCTTCCTTGGTCAAGGAATGTATGCAGTGGATATTCTGAAGAGATTCGAAATATTGGACTGCAAGGAAATAGCCACACCTATGGCATCTAACTTGAAGCTTCTGAGTGATGCTTCATCTGAGTTGGTTGATGCCACGATGTATCGTTAGATGATTGTCTCATTTATGTACCTGATGAATACGAGACCAATACATATGCTTTTCTGTAAACACCATGATCCGGTTCCTGACAGATCTGAGACATGTTCACCTGGTATCTACAAATCATGTATTGAGGTACCTAAAAGGTATAGTGGATTATGGGCTCAAATATGATGTGAATCAGAAGATTAACCTAAATGGTTATCTTGATTCAGAATGGGCAGGTTGTGCTAATGATAGGAAGAAAACTTCACATTGTTGGTTCAGTTTGGGAGCTGGCATGATCTCTTAGTTTAGCAGGAAGCAATCATGCGTGGTACTGAGTACAGCCAAGGAAGATTATGGTGTCACTTACTCTCCTAGTTGTGAGGTAGTGTGGTTGTGAAATCTACTATATGACTTATTTGATTTTTAGTTGGATGTGACTTGTATCTTCTGTGACAATCAAAGTTGCGTGAAGTTGTCAGAGAACCCTATGTTCCATAACAAGTCGAAGCATATAGAGATCAAGTTCCACTATATCAGGCATATGGTGTAGAGAGGAGAAATGAAGCTCCAGTATGTGGCAATGGACGAGAAGATAGGTGATGTGTTGACCAAGCCTCTATCTAGAGTGAAGTTTGAGTACTTCAGAGAAATACTTGGTGTGATCTAGAATGATACCCTTCAAAAGACGGAGTGATGTGTTCTAGCATAGCTAGAGAGATAGGTTTTATGAGCTTAAAATACTGGAAAATATTTTTGGTTGCTCAGACATAATCAGTCTTGTAGGTTGTCCTTGGATGTAATAATCCCTGGTGAAGCTCGCAGGTTATCCTTGGATGTAATCAATCTTGATATGTTTCTATGCTAGAAATAACAAGAGACCAGAAGACGTTGATGCATAATATCTCACATGGAAAATGAGACAGGTTTTCTGAGTGGGAAAAATCCTGGTGAAGCAGGATGCTCGAACATAATCAGTCATGTAGGTTGTCCTTGGATGTAATCAATCTTGGCGAAGTGTGCAGGTTATCCTTAGATGTAATCAATCCTTAGACAGGTTATTCGAGTGTAAATATGAGCCCTAGCATGGTACACAGGTTACTCGAATGTAATAAGTCATGTGGGTTGTCTAAGTTTCAGAATATCCCTGGTAAGTGGGTTAGTCAGATGTAATACACACCGAAGGTTGTCTAAACAGAAAAAAATACTGGATGCAGGTTGTTCAGATGTAATAATTCCTTGAGGTCAACCTAGAACTTAAAATTCCTAGTGTAGAAGGTTGTTTGGTAATAATCAGTCCTTACATATATATCTATATATGTGTGTGTTCCCATGTTGAGATGATAAGGTCACAAAGCATGTGAGGTCCACCTATGTGGTTCTCCTTTACTAGTAGAACGTAGGTTGACCGTGTAGATACATAATGAACCGAGTGTGCTCCTAGGATATTCTCACATAATATAAGTTGCAGGTTGTCTTATTGACATGAAAATATCATGGCTTACTCTTATGGTGATAGAACGCAGGTGGTATGCATCTAGGTTGTGCTCTATGTGCTCTGTTCTGTTTTGTTTTGTGCAGGATAAAAGAGATGAGTTGGATACGATGATATAAAGGTAAGAGACACAAGTTATTTCTGTGGAAATGTAAAGAAGGTCTTGGATAGTTCCTATGTGATGGCTTTCTTGAGATTGGATGAATACATGGATGAGGACTATGTCTACACCCAGAATGAAAAGGGTTGGCTCTGTAGAAAATTATGATGACATATAGTACTGTTCGATGATCGATAAGAAGATGATGATGGTAGTAGCTATGATGATGACTCTATGACTCCATGATGATGACTTTGTGATGAAGAATTGATCATATGTGGTGATGACTGTGGAAAAGAGAGAATGCCTTCCTATTTAAGAGGGAGTGTTGATGTATTTGTAACTTCAGAAGATATTATGATAGGTATTATCATTGTATGTTGTTTTACCCCCATCGGAGATGTGTTTGTATCCTTGTTGGATGTCTTTATTGTGTCTAGACCTTGAGATACAACCTCCATTGTAAGTTGGGGCAATAGCCCCCAGTGTAACATCATCATAATTTGTATTCAGAGTCTCTCTAGGAGAATTCAGCCATGTTAGGGTAACAGGTCATCCCCAGTCATGGAATAGGTCAGTCACTTGAAGGGTATAAATAGGGAGGTGCCCTCCCTCATTTATACACTCCTAGCACTCACTCAATTTCGCATGAGAGAGAGAGAGAGAGAGAGAGAGAGAGAGAAGGGAGGAGAGATAGGTAGCTGTTGGAGACTTCTTATTACTGGGTTTGATTATCTTATGACACACTCTTTGTGACTGTACTATTCTAAGTAATTTTGCAGGGTTTTCTCTTTTATGGTTTCCTCGGTGAAAATATTTATGCCTTGTGTATTTGTTATATCATATGCATCTTGTTGTACTTGTTACTCTTTCAGAAGAAGAAAAAATCCTAATTAAGATAATAAGATATAGAAAAACTAACATGATGTTCATGCCACTCGTTAATAGAAAGATTTCCTACTTGAGAGAGACACCCCTCTATCAGACTCAATTACAATTCCATATTTTGTTTTTTTTTCATTATTATCCTATATGGTCCCATGCTTATTACCTCTTTATCCCAAGGTCTCTATGCCTTCATAATTCCTTATAACGACCTATATCATTTAACTTCAACATGTTTAATTGTGAGTGTTACTTTCATGATAGGCATTTCTCTTGATCTTATATAGATTATTATTATGTTTCCTATCTAAGGATCCATATATGGTTAAACACCTATTAACTATGAACAAGGTTAGTGATACATTCAATGGTGCATGACAATTCAATACTAGGGTAGGGAACCATATAAAACATGTCATTATTCCTTCCCCTTACTTTATACCTCATGTAGTAAGTAGTGTATCAAAGTTTCCATCATTCCTCCTAACCCAACTTATAGGTTTCTTATTTATAAAGAGACTACATCTCTCTATGTCATACTTTATGAATTTTAATATTTCTTAGTTTAAATATTAAGTCTCATGGTTAAACATATAAAATAAGTCTAGCTCAAAGACAATCCCCATGATTACTTCTTATAAATTTTCAATTACTTTGATGCTACCTAAAAAAGAATACATCAAGTTATAATGATCATTACCAATATCTCTACCAAAGGCCCTAGCATTATACATACTTCGCATTCCTCTTATGACACTTTGGGGTGTATAATGTGATAAAGAAGATAATAACCAATATAAATGAGCAAGTGCAACCAAATATGCCAAAATATAACATATATTTGAATAAAACATTATGTATAAATATCGCACCTCATTAATGAAAAATAGAAGTTTGTGACATCAAGGTACTTCCACATTTATCCTACTAGGGCATTCAGTAGTCTCCTAGTCATTTTCCAACCAAAACGTTATTAAAATAAAAATTAAAATAACCACTTCATACAACAATTGGAACATGTTCAAGCAAGAAATGGATTTACAAGAGAAATAAAATCCATGTTGGACTACCACTAGTGATCTTATTTTTAGTAGTGAGAACCCAATATGTAAGTTTATTTGTTTCCTCATCTTTTGTACATGGTGGAGAATGAAGTTCTATTTGACATTCCATGTGAATTTCTCTATAAACGAGGACTATTTTTTTTTATGATCATGTGTATCATTTGGGTTCTAGTTACACAGAGAACACCCATTCTGTAATTTGAAATGTTTCCTCATCTTTCATGCATAAAAGAAAAATAAATTATATATGGCATTTCATGTGAGTTTCCTAAAATAATATCATTTTTTATCATCACCTATGTATCCCTTTGGTTTCTAGCAACAAACTTGGAGAGTAAAAAGCTTATAAAAATAGTTCCAAATACTGTTATACCATATGGAAATGGGTTTGTGATTCAAGGGTTGTCCCCTAAAGCTTTGGCATTTAAGTGTATAATTGATGAAATACTCGGTTGGATGTTTAATGTGGGTAAGTAACTCAACTAATTTGTGCCTAACAAAATGTGTTGTATATTTGAAATAAACTCAATCTATTCCTAAGCTTGAGATAATGAAATTTGTGGACAAGAACAAAGGACAAGAAATTTTACGTTTATAGAATTCCATAAATTTTTCCAACCAACCTTGAGCATACATTCTTCCAACTTAAAAGAAAAAAATTACAACACAAATTAGCCAACGAGCAAACTTATCTTCTCTTTTGTGTGTCTGATGCTGCATAGGAATGTTCATATCATTATATCAACAATTCCATTGATCAATAAAACTAATTTCTTGTACAAATAAGGAACAAAACTGAGAAACTTGGAGGAGCTACATAATGCATGAAAATGAACTAAAATAAATAAATCGAAAAATAAATGAAGTCGGGATGTAGTAAAAATTTAATAACAAATTCTAAAGATCATGGTAGATCCTATTACTCTCGGCTTGACATCGAACAAAGTTATGATTGGTTACGACTCATTAATAACAAGTCTAAGGTAATTTTTGTACATGTCCTTCCTCTTTGGCATTGAATGGGCATGTAAGTGACCCCTTGGGCTCAAATTGAGTGAAAAAAAATATTTTACACCTTTTAAAGAAAACCTAAACACCAAGCAAATAGAGGTGAATTTCATAAATTATGAGAACTCTATTGTTTCTTTTACCTGAATTACAAGATGTGGGGTAATTATACTCACGTTGTGTAATAAAACCTCCACTACCCTCTCGGGAATAATAAAAATCTGAGAAAGAACAAACTTTAGCTCGATCCACAACTTTATAGAGAGAAATATTGAATGTTTGGAGAAAATATAAACAATTTACATTATTAACCTTTCCAAAATTCTATTAAACACCCTAAATTCTAGGAGATAGATAGAATAAGAATACTGAAAGTAGTAATGAGATTAAATGTTGCAAAATGAACTCAATTAATGTAATTGCATTGCCATAAATGGTGACAATAATTAATAAATTTAGGGAATTCTACGGTATTGTTTGTGCATTAATGGTTACAGTAACTAAATATTTTCATTTAATAACTTAGGTATAATTGAAATACGGTTGTATTAGGTTTTGGTATGGTGATTCTTTGGGTTTTGGTTTGCATCAGCCGCTTTGTAATTAACATGCACCTTGCAAGCATTATCAAATTATGCCAAATGCAACGTTGAAATATTTAAATTAGTTATAACATTTGTCTAATTGGATATTCAAATTTTATTGATGTATTTGAGGATTATTATTTTACAAGTTTACTTGCATTGAATACACTAGTTAAATAAATTTCAAGTTGAGGATAAAATATTATAAAATTTATAGATTAATTGGCCTAATGCCAGTTACTTGGATAATGCTCAAGTTAATTACTTGGATTAATTAGATAGTTACTTGGACAATACCTCTAATAGACATTTGTAATTCCTTAAAAATAAATAATAAAGTCATAAGGAAACCACAATTACTTCCATACCCCAGAAAAGACAATTTTTTGTTAGTAAAAAATGAGAAGATTTGCCTACACAAACTGATGAGAGAAATAAAGAGAAAAAAATATCTCGCACTTATTGTTGCATAGAAAACCACTAATATCAAAATACAATTCACCTCAAGGAATCTCATACATGGTGTATTTATGAAAATCCATTTCCAATTTATGTCATAATGATGCATAGAATTAATACCACCATCGTTACTCATTAACTCCTTAGGATTATGCCAAAATAAGTGCGATACTTTACTATTCGATACTTTTTAGCTCGGTTTTGTATAACTTATCCTAGCCTTCAATGAATTTATGCTTAAAGTTTAGTCCAAAGACTAGTGATTTGGGTTTAAGGGATAAATAACTAAGCCCAATTGATTACCAATGCAAACTAGTGTCTAGATTTAGGAAGATGTTCTTTACAAACCAAGATATGTATTGTTCAGAGGGATTGTTGTTTCATATCCTATCATGGTAGTGAAATACTCAATCATGTCACATTTATACCTTCCATTTTATTTTTGAGGCCATGCAAGATTTATCTTCTACCAAAACAACTCAAGAATCGAGATGATAAGGAACTTGGTTCTCAAAATCAATGGATCACATATAGATTATGGTAGTGTTAAGGCCACATTTTCCCTCTCTTTCATGTGTTGCTTTTAGATTTTGAATCTTGTGGCCCTACCTTTAAATATGATCAATCAAATTCACAAGGTTGAGTAGGTTAATGGAGTTGTTGTAAATATTGTCTGTTATTCTTCTTAACCCCAAAGGTTCATAGGATAATAATATTTTCCTTGGTTACATTTGAGAAATCAATATAAGTTTGTGTTTATAGAATTGATAATAGGGATCGAGACATCTTTTTCCTATGTCATTATTAAATGAACTATGATCACATTATGGAGGGAAAATTGGGCGTTTAGCTCAACAAACTGTGACCATTGCATTCCACATACTAATACATAATACACGTAATAGTAGTGGACCAAGTAATACATTTCTCCAAATTTTACATTCTCAAAGAGAAATACCAATTTGGGGGATTGTTGCATCATTCTAACATTAGAAAAAGGTTTCCTTTTAGTTGGACTTCCTTAGAATCCTTCCTCTTATTCTATATGCTTTGGGTCTTCTGCAGCAATCTAGGAGCGATATTTATATTAAAAAAAATCTCTTCCTAAGGACTAGTCTAGCATACTTCTATAAGAAATACTTGCCTTGTTTAGGAACATTTGAGCAAATTGATTGTTGACTTCTAAGACCCATAACAAGGTTGAGTCTCATGGTATCCCATAGCGACAGAGGTAGCAATGCTTAAAGTTATATCCATGGTACTTTACGTTTAGGTATGGATTTATTTCCTATTGACAATAGAGGCCATACGTATAATTAGTACATTACTTTTACCAACTGAACAAATGCACCAACTTAGTATTACAAGTAGAGTAACAAGTATAAAAAGTCAAGATTGTTAAAAAACAATATCTGCGATGTAACAGTGAATTCATAATAGCTATGGAAAGAAATATAAAGTGAGAGATGGACTATACTAGAGAGGAAATCTAGATTCCACGGGCATATTTTATGAAAATCATTACAAGGTTTTCCTTTTCATACCAAAAATCATAACAATATAATGTTGTTAGAATGTGCATTCTTATAGTCCCTTCAGTTATTTTCATTTATTTTCCCATATATTCCAATTAGAGAAATATATCTCTCTACAATTTAACCAAACCCCATTTGAAAACATAAAACCCTAAGTTCCATGTGAACTAAAATTAGGCATGGTTGAGCCCAAATTGTAATTGCAAAGTCCGCACCCTTGGAAATTAGGTTTCCTAAAATGAAGAAGTGGTTATGGCTTCCAAAATATATACCTATTATGAAATGCCATAGTATCTATACCTAGGTTACATTGGAAAAATCATAAAATAGAGGTCCTCAAAAAGACCCATTTCTAGCACCTTCAAATCACATACAGAAGTGCGTCAAGGTAAAAATAAATAAACAATACCATGCATTAATTGAGCTAGGAGATCTAGAAATAAACTAAAGGAGAGGATTGTTTCAACAAAATTGTTTCTAGTCAAAAAGGGGTTTTATGCTCACAAATTAATCTTAACAACAAAAGAAATGGTTTTATGTTTTTATGGATATCATAACAACATGAGACAATATTTATTATAATTGCCTTGAAATCACAAAAAAATATGCATTTGATTCATAACTTGAAAGATATTGTAATCTCTTGGAAAGAGTTCTGATATGTAGTCATTTTGACCAAGTTCAAGCAATATTAAATCACCCACACATGCAAATACCACACAACCAAAATTTTGAAGGAAGATTAAATTATTACCATTAGTTCCTCCTCCCACTAATAACAATGTGGAGGACATAGTGACCACTACAAAACACATTCTCATCTCTATACCAAGCATTTTTTTCATTCTATTGGAGGCATTGTCCTCCAAGTTGTGAAAAGTGTTATAATTTACACTATAATAGCTTCTACAATGCTATAATTTCTAAATCATCTAATTCCATCCAAACCAAGGTGCAAATTCCACTCTTAAATAGAAGGAAAGGGGGGATATTGGTTTGGTTGTGTCATAATGCACCCACACTTTTAAATGGTTATAATAATGCACAAGTCATTCAATTATTTCCAAACATAGAGAATCATGAATAGAAAAAAATCAATAATTCCATCTAAGAAAACACATAATTATGAAATTCCGATTTACAGCAAGATATAGAAGCTAAGAGAATCCTTACAACTAAAGAATTTGACAAAACATGAAGAAAACAGTGTAAAAGATCAATATTAACCCATAGAGATGGTGCCAATAACTAAGATTTCTGTTAATGTCCAACATGTAAATATGTGTCGAACATGATTATAATACAATAGGATAAAATCGTTAGCCTTTGGAGGAAAATTGGCGGCATACATGTGGCAGGCTTAGATTGGACCTCAAAATCCTCTAGGTGGACCAATGAGCTCCCAAACCACCTCAAGCGATCACAAATGGCCATGTGAATGCAACTGAATCATGATTGGTCATAAATAAGGGCAGGGTAGGTGTGTTGGAGTGCATGGATGAGTGGGAGTGGCTCTAGGAATCATTTAATGGTCCAGAACAACCAAAAACAATCAAATACAATGCATGGGCATCTCTAGTCAAACCAGTTCCCTGTTTTAAGGAGTGAGAGCACCCCAAGAGACCAAAATGTCATTAATGAGGGTGTTCATGCTCCTGAATTATCAAAATTTGGGCAATGGGTATAATTAATGGTCCAAAACCCCAATTACCTTAGCAAGTCAACATAACCAAAGTTTGGACTATGCAACATAAGTGAAAAACAAATGAAGGTATGTCCTAGGTGATATGTCACCATGGTACTAAGTGGTATGATGTTCACACCCCCCCTTAAGCCTAACTTAGTGCAACCACATCAAAAGTTGAGGCCTTGGAAACTAAGGCTTAAGTCACCTCTTACAAAAATATATTTGTCCATATAACTAAGGTAAGATGGAAAACCACATGGGATAAAACCTCCCCTCTAAAATGGACAAGGATCCAAAATATGAAAGTGAATATTAGTCATCAGTTTTCTCTATCGATGGGAAATATTTCAATGATATCACCTGCTCATGCACCAAGCACCTGATGTAGTGCATGTGAATCTCAATGTGCTTAGTCCTCATACTAGATCTGTGGCTATGTTGATTTCACTTTGATTTTCACACCAAATTATAGTGGGTGAATCAAATGAAAAAACAAGTCCTCCAAGAATGCCCTGAAACCATGATGGTTGTGGAGCCTGATCTTCTAGATTTAGAGATGTTATTCAGTCATGTTTGTACCCCAGGTTTACTGTACACTTGTTCCCCAACTTTGGGGTTGGGTTAACCGTAGTATTTTCCCATGGTATTTCCCCTATAAAAGAAAATCATTGTAATATGACTGTGTATGGTATTGTATTGTATTGTGTTGTAAACAATCTCTGTGATTGTGTGAGAGAGACTGTGAGAGTGTGAAGAGGAAGTGCATCAGAGTTGCTGTAGGTTGTATCCCTTCATCTTTCTGGACACTAATAAAAGGACTGGAAATTTATGTGTGGACGTAGCCCATATCTTTGGTGAACCACGTTATATCTGTTGTTGGCCACTTTTCCTAAGTCACACTACCCAGGTTCTGCACAACATGTTAACCCAACAAATACCTGAGATACCGGCCTGACAGAGCAAGCCCTGTCAGCAACAACTACAAAGCAAGCGCAGTCTCACCTGAGGTATCTATTCTATGGGTAACCGCCGAAACCATATTTATGCGATTGTCGAGGGATTATAGTCCCTTGGCTCACATCCAAGGAGCTCAATGAAGGCAACAGGATGGCTGGATAGAGGAGTCAGTCTTAAATGACCGACCACAAATACATGTCATCACATGTGACTTGGCCTTCCTTTCTACCTTGCAACTGGCGCAACTTGTGCAACGTAGCTGACTAATTCCAATCGGACCTACGACTCAAGTCGTAACTCAAGACATAAGCATACAAGATGAGATATACATGTTCATTTCAATGAAACCTTTCCAATCATTCATCTACTGATTATAGGATAACATCAAGGATTCAAGCAACATTTAGCATTATACAAAAAGAAAATAGCAACCATTCACATAAACATCCACCACATCAATCATTCATTCAAACGTAAGAGATAACGTGGAAATCCATCTGGGAAAAACCACCAAGGTTCTCTTCATCCGGCATGAGAAAATTATACAACACCTTGCAGCCTGCAGGATGTAGACTGATCTTAAGATATGTCTTTAAGACTCATAATTATGGTTCTCATGCTCTCCGGTTTGCTCTTCTACCCTACATCTACTCCTAGCGGTCTGCGCACACAGCAGCCAGACCCACGGCTCAATAGCCTCCGATCATCACTACCAGACTCTTCCTGAGTGTCCTCTTCTATGATATCTACAACATTACAGCAAAAATGGCATCCTTCACCATGGATTACCACTGAACAGGAGAATTATTACTGGGGAACTGACCTAAAACACAATCACAATCAATAATAAACAACTAAAAGCCACTAAAAGACAACATAATCCAAACTTCAAACTATTGCATCCCTCCTATTTATACTATTTTACATGACCCCGCAGGGCCGACTACATACTGGCAGTTTGTTAACTATCACCATCAACCACCCCTCAGGCTACAACTATGGTGATCATGACTTGACACGAGGCACTATCGGCCTGACTTACAAATATCCCCTCGTACGTGCATAGCTGATGGCTTATGCCACCATAAATGGGCATGATCTAGATTCTGCACCTATCGCTTTTCAGTTGTTATCACTTGCACGCTCCTACACTTATCTTTCCTTCATCGTGCACCTCTCTATTCTTCCTGCGCGATCTTCTTTTGTTTTTGTCGCGCGCACGGTGCATCTTCTTTACTTGGATGTGAGAGATTCTTCCTTGTGCTCCTTTCCAATGAGAACAGGCCCCCAACACTCACATGTGGCTCATATGGAGCCACGAAGCAAGGGACATATGAGGAGGCGCGATCTATGCGGCAGCTTTTTGAAATTTTGTTTTCCACCTTCTCCTGCTTTCTTCCTTACGCACTTTCTTCCTTTGATTGAGTTTTTTTTTTGTTGATACTGAGGCTTGGGGTTATACACTTTCTTCTTAAGCCTCTTCTGCAAAGTTTATATCCATAGTTTTTTCTTGTGTATGGTTTGAGCCTTCTTGATGGCATTCTTGTTGCTCTGCTTCATCCTCTTTCCCACCGTTGTCTTCGTTTTCCTCTTCGTCTCTTTTCTCTTCCTTTCTTTCTTCTACGTTTGCAGCCTCGGCTGCACCTTTCGGCGTAGGATGTTCTGCACTTCCAACCTTATGATGGAATTGGTCCACAATGGGAGTAAGCTATTCTATCTCATGGAAAGCTTCATCTTTCTGCTACTTGAGCTCTTGCACTCTATCATTGCTAGGGTGTTCCAATGAGGTATTGTCCAATGCATGATTGAAATTGCTTATTTGTTGCTAGACAAGATGAATTAACCTTGTCACCCTTTCAACTTCGGCCTGTTTCTCGGTCGTCTCCTTGTTGCTCATGCTTTCCTGCGCAGAGCTCTTGCCATGTCCAGGAGCTTCTTAAGCTCAGTACCTTTGGCAATTTTATCCTTAGTTGGCAGCTTCTTAATCTCTGCCTTTACTGCCAATATATGTAGGTCTGCTTTCCATGCTTGCTCAGCAAGTTGTTTGGTAGCCTCATCGTCAATGAGTTGTTCCCATGTCACCGAAATTGCTTCCATTGCCTCTGTGCAGATGTTCTTGACTTCCTTAAGATGGGAAACAACTTGATTTGCTGGTTGTTGCCTTTCCTGCAGTACTTCAGGTGGCATGCTCAATTATTGGTTGGTTGTCATCTCCTAGACCTGTTTCTTTAGGTCTGTGGCCAGTTTGGATAGTCACCTCAGCTAGTGTATAGGTTCTGCCTTGACTTCTTTCTCCTCTTCTGACAATTGTGCTACTGCCTCCTTTATAGCTTGTTCCAATGAAGCCTGCTTTTGGGCTTGGGCTTCCAGGTCTTTTTGATGGCGCTTGATAACTTGCTCACACTTATTTTCTTTCCTAGTTGCCTTGGATTCCTGATATGTAACAGAATTTTCCTGGATTCTGAATTCTATGGAAGCGGCATGCTTAATAGAATATATCTATGGAAATGTTAGCTTAGAGAAATCCAAGATCAATGTGTCCAAGCTATGGACACTTACCTCTTTTTCTGCTTCTTATGTAGAAAAATCCTATGCGGGAATTTCTATTCTTAAGGGCGGGAGTAGTACTGGCGTTTCCAGAGTGTTTGTTGGGTCTACACCATAGGTTTGATCCTGCATTGTGTCACGCACTTCTGCAATGGTCTCGTCCAGTCGGTTAACTTTCATAGTGATGGAGGTTGTCCAACTGGTTTGCCTGGTTGTGAGGTTACCCAAATATTTCTCAACTAGTTCGACGACGTCCTCAATGAGAAGGGTCAGATCCTCATCTATGATGCCCATTACTTGGGATCCGTTATCCTTGTGCTTCTTCCTATGTGAGATGGCCAAGGCCTCTTCATATTCCTCCATGGGTTGTTTACCCTTCCTTTTTTTGGTCCTTTCGACGCTTACCTCTTCATCAGTAAGAGGGTTTCCATCATCGACACTGGGCAGGTAGCGGTCCTCTTCTTTTGCTTCTTGTTCTTGGGAGCCATCCTGCTGCTCCTGGGTGCTGGTATTGGCATGGTCCTAGTTTGGGTTCTCTTGTGGATTCCCTGCGGCACTTGCTGCCCTGCAGAAACCTCCCCATGAAGGCTGAGCCATTCTTTAGGCCAGTCTTTGATTTCCCATTCAATATCCACATCTCGTAGGATGAGGAATGTCGATATTTCTTGCTTCTTGGGGTCCTTACGTGGATGCAGGTTGATGTTTTGTGACACTACATGGAATTGAATGAATGGATACTTGTTAACCGTCACAAGATTCAGTTGGAATTGTTGGCGTACAATCTTCCTGAGCCTTTCCCCTTGTAGAAATAATGTAAGTCTGACATCGATCTGGCTCTTATTATCCTTGTGGGCCTAGAGGTTTTGGTATGGAATGCCTAGGAGCTCTACTGGGATATCCATGGGTTGATAATCTGGTGGCAGAGCCCATATTGCAAATGAGATTAAAATTAAAATCCACGAGAAGTGAAACTTCACTGTGGGATGTTCCTGTGCTTCCTGTGCATCGTCCATATGTTCGTTCAGGAGGAACTGGGACCAGTTAATGTGCACTCCTTGTGCACACTTTTCTGCTAGCTCTACTGTTGCAGTGCTACACTCAGTAGGCCTCATCTTACACAGGACCTTACTGCACAAGATTTTTGTTGCAGCTCTTAGAGAACTGTCATCGATGGAGCTAAGGAGGAAGCCCTTTCCATCGCAGAGAAGCTGGTACTTGGTCTTAATGTCATTTTTTTCTAGATTTTCCCCCTCCTTGTGCAGGTAGGGGGCTAGGTTGAGTCCTTACCATGGAAGACCTGTAATGGTTGAGATCAAGTCCACTGTTACCTCATACGGTTTGTTCAGCCAAAGGTAGCCACCATGGAATCATACCAGTAGCTACTTGACATACATTCCAAACTGGCCAAAGCGGCCGAAATGAGGCATAAGGAGCAGGTTTAAGATACCTAACTTCTCCAATCCGCACACATACTCCATTGTAGAGACAACATCTGCATTCGGCAGTTCACCAGCCTTTACAACCATGAATTGATCTTTGGACAGGTCTTGTTTCCTAGTGTTGTATTCCTCAAACTTTAATTCCTGGACTTTGGGGGTGATGGGATCTTGTGGTTGCGTGACGCCCTCTGGAATAATGGACTCTTCTAATAGTTTCGGTATGTCTATTGTTACTGTTATCACACTTGGATTCCTTGGTGATACATACGAAGGGAGCAAGTTCTTTTCTTCATCCATCCACTCTGCTTCTGGAGGTGATGGTGGTGGCAAAACCGAGTCATCTTTGTGGGCCTTTGGTATCTTTGCTACGGGGGAAGAGGAAGTGCGAAGGTCTGCACTCGATGGGGCTCTGGCTATAAAACTTTGGGCTCCGTCCATCTATACTGGTGGCTGGGCTGCAAGTATCAGTGTAAGCTGGCCCCTTGGCGGTGGTGAGTGCGGTGACCTTTGCGGTGGTTTTTGCACTATCTTCAGATTCGGAGGTACCTTCGGCTTAGTTTGAGTCCTCTTCCTCTTCTTGGGTGGCTAAGTTGGTTCAAGGATGTATGGTACTTCCAAAATTGGCCAGGGTGAGGCTGATGAAATAGTGGAATCCTCAATATCATTGGATAACTCAATGAGCATAGGCTTCGATTCTATAGGATGGTGCAGGCACACTCAGTAGGCTCGGTTCTCTAGTTTCCTGGCTCAGTAAAGAAATGCATAAATGACAGAGGTAAGTACCTGTTATAGGTGAATAGTCTTACCGACTGTGGATGGCTACTATGATGGATCAACTGATGGAGCACATGGGCTCATCCTTTGCTGGCTTTACTCTCACACTTGGGTGCCATCATTTACTTGTCAGGGTGATTGATGGAAATAGGGTGGATGGGACCAAAAATCCCGCCTCCATTCTCGTTAGACTTTCTAAATTAATGCTTTTTCTCTACCACTAGCACTAATTATTTTTGGAATATTTGTGCATTGAAGAGTCTATCGATATTTGCTAGCTGTCTGGATCTCACCGCCAGTTGTCTCTTAGCCGATTCATCAATGACAATTTTACCGGGTAGCCTTTTCCAACGCAACTTCCCTTTCTGGCGCCCAGTTGTGGTGTAGTTTTTCTTTTTTGGGTGCCCTGACCTCATGGGGTTGTAGAATCGTCATCGCGGTATGGTTTTAATTGGATGCAATTGATCATACCCACAACCGGTGTTCCATATAGATTATGTAGTTTTACCGCGCCTGCTTCAGTAATGTGCGCAACCGTGTATGGACCTAACCAGTGTGTTTTGAGCTTACCTAGGTGCTTAAGAAACTTGTTTTCATACATAAGAATGAGTCCACCTACCTTGAACTCCTTTGTCCTGATGTGGCGGTCATGCCATGCTTTTTGCCATTGTTTTTCTATGTTTTGATGGAAGCCCGCAATGAAGCGTTCTTCCTCCAATTGAATCAGTTGTGCCAGTCTTTCCTCTACGGCATCGGTGTCTATCATCTCTATGAGTGCATCGATTCACAAGATTGGCACAATGTACTCCATACACACATGGCTTCTTGTCCATAAAATAAATGGAAATAAGTGTATCCAGTCAGTCGTTTGCATGTTGTTTTGTAGGCCCATAATAATTCTGAGACTTTATGGTCCCAGTCATCGCTGTGCACATTACAGACCTTAGTCGAAGCATTTTCTAGTATCTTTTTGAAGGCCTCCACAGTTCCATTTGCTTGAGGATGGTATGGTGTTGTATTCTTGTGCTGGATTTGGAATTCTGTAGTCAATTCAACAATTAGCTTATTTACAAAATGCATACCTTGGTCGCTGATAAGGATCTTCGGGCAACCAAACCTTGTGATGAAATTTTCAAAAAGAAACTATGTCATTGTTACGGCGGTGCAATCTTTCATAGGTGTTGCTTCTTCCCATATTGTCAAGTAATCCGTAGCAGTTATAATATAGCATGCACCAGCCTGTTTCCCTGGAGGACTGATAGGGCCGAAAAAATCCACTTCCCATTTGTCAAAGTCCTGCAGTATAATTTGTGGCACTAGTGGCATTTCATCATGTCATGATGGTTTCCCTAATATTTGACATTTATCACAATCGCGACAATATTTTCTTGTATCCATATGTACAGTTGGCCTCCAGAGTCGAGCTTGCAAAATATTGCACATAGTTTATTTCTCAATGCAGTATCCTCCTGAAACACCCATGTGTGCCTCGGCCATTACCCATTTTCGTTTGTGATCAAAGGCAGATCTGTGTAGTATTTCATCTGGTCCCAATTTATACAGTTGTCTTGCAATCAGCGTGTAGTCTGAAGCCTTGACAACTAGTTTTTTCTTTTTCCATGTTGAATGACCTTCGGGTGCATAACTCGTATTCAATAAGTGTATAATAGCATCAAATTCTTTATTGACAACATCGATAGCAAACAGCTACGCATCCAGTATATTATCCTCTAGGCTGGTGGGTTCCTCCCCACTTTCAATGTGTGATAAGTGGTCAAGTCCAACATTCAGTCGGTCTGGATTCACAATGACTTCATAGTCAAATTCTTGGAATAGGAGGAGCCATCGGTAGATCTTCGCCCCCAAAACTGGTTATTGACCAGGTACTTCAGTACAGAATGGTCAGTGAACATTTTGAAGTGTCCACCCAGTAGATAATGTCTGAATTTTTGTAGTGCGTAGACCATGGAAAGCCCTTCTCTTTCAATTGTAGTATAGTTTTTCTCTGCTGTGGATAGTTTCCTGCTTGCGAATCCAATTGAATGCTCAATTGCCCCATCTCCTGGTTGGGTTAATACTATACCCAACACAATTGATGATGCATCAACATGCACATGGAATTCCTTTTTCTAGTCTCAGAATATTAATATTGGCGCAGTAGCCATTTTGTTCTTTAGCTTATCCAAACTCGCCTGACAGTTTTCGTTCCACTCAAATTTGGCATCCTTTTTCAGCAGCTTCTCCATTGGGTAGGTTATCTTTGCCTATCCTATGATAAATTTTCAATAATATCTGTTATGTCCCAATGCTGATCTAAGTTGTGTGACTGATGTGGGCAGGGGTAGATCCAGAATAATTGCCACCTTCACGGGATCGACCAAGATCCCATCACGCCATACTACATGGCCCAGCAGTACACCAAATGGTGCATAGAATATACATTTTCTTAAATTCAATGCAATTTGATACTGGTGGCACCTTTCTCACATCATGCACAGATTCTCAATATGGTCTCTTACCAGACCAAAGACCATCCAATCATCAAAGTATACTTCAAGAAACTTATGAATGAAATCTTTAAAAGAAGAAACTACTATTCTAGAAAAAATAACAGGGGATTTTCCAAGGCCAAAGGGCATTACTGTGTGTTGATAGAATCCCCATTCTGTTACAAAGGTTGTCTTGTGACAACCCTCTGGTGCAATTCAGACTTGATGGTAACCCGAGAATCCATCTATGAATGAGTACATTTCTTGTCCATCGACGCTTTCCAAGACTTCATCTGTAAATGGCGTTGGGAATGGATCATGTAAGCAGGCATCATTTAGCTTCCTAAGGTCAATGCAGATCCTAACCTCGCCTGTCGCCTTCTTGTCCTGTATCACAATAGGTCTTATCCAATTCAATTCTTCGATAGGTTCAATGATACCCACTTCCAGCATACAATCTAGTTCTGCTTTCACTTTTTCCTTATAGTGCGTATTTAGTCTGTATGGGTGATGTTTTACCGATCTTGCATCGGGTTTGAGAAGAATTTTCATTTCACCCAAATCCCCTACTATCCCCTTCATTTCCCTGAAGTTTGTCAGGAATAGGTCCTGGAATTCATGTAATAGATCAATGATTTTGGCTACTATCTCTTCATCCCAATAGTCTCCAATGTTGGCAAACTTTGGATTGTCCTCTGACCGAATGTTAACCTTCTTGATTTTTAGCGGCTTAACAAACTTCTCACTGGAAAGGCCGCTTCCTTCTACGGCGCGCGAGCCTTTTGATTATGGAATATTGATGTTAGTCGGATCATCCTCTGGGTATCCAGAGAGGTTATAGCATGTCATCCAGTGATGAGCTGTCTCACAACATTGGTGGGAATGCGTAGTGCAAGTTTGAGAATACACAATCTCTAGTGGGATCTCAGCAAATATCTTCTCCTTAATTTTCTTCTGTGCAATATCAATTGGCGATTTCTCATCTACGAACTGGAATGTGTAGGTGAAATTCTGCATGATCTTTTATCATTCCCTTGTTTCCTAGTGCAACTCCATGGATGTGTACCAACCCCTTGGTGCCATTTCAATGGTATGGATGAAATGGTGAACCCACTCCTGACGCAGGTAGCTTGAGAATTCTATGGGACACTGCTCCAAGTGTTCAATAGGGTCTAATAACCCTGTATACCTTTTCATCATATTTGTCACCTCATCTTTTAACCTTACTTCTAGCAGCCTTTTTCACTGCAACCATTCAGTTATAGAATTTTTATGCGTACCCCACCATCATGCGGGTGTAGATTTTAATGCAAAGTCCAGCACAGATAGTCGTTGCGTCTATGTTACCAATTCTTCAAACTCGGTCAAGAATGTTGCCAAGTTGGGAAGTCCTTCATATGTAGGCAATGGTCGCGATAGAGCTCCTACTCATTAGACATATTTAGTTACCATGGCGCATGTCCTTGTGAACACTTCATTTAATCGGTTCTGCCAGTTCTCAAGTGCCCCCCCTGAGTCCGATGTACATGAACTCGAGCATATCTAGCTCAAATTTCCATCCACAGTAGGATTGATGTAGTCCTCCTTAAGGGTAGTGACATTGTATATGTTGTCAAGATGATCACCTTGCCCTTCGTTGAACACCGGTTCAACGTATCTTTGTCCTTCTAGTGGGTCAAGGGGCGCAACCACCCTCATCTCATCATCTTCAAATGATAGGGTCTATCTTTTGAAGTTTATGATAGTTTGATTTTCCATTTCCCAATCAATTCCCAGTAGTGCGGGATAGGGGTTAGTATCGTCAACTATATTGATGACCTCGAAGTCCACAAAATTGCGCAATCATTCAATATCCACTTGGACCTGACTCAGTCTACCAATAGGCAGGACCTTTTCCTGATTAGAAAGTCTTAATTGAATTGGGGACCATTCTAGGGGTGGCTTGCCCATTATTTCCCATGTTTGGCACATTAGGATGTTAACATCGGATCCCAATTCAAGGATGATATAGTCCATGTCGTAATCGCCAATTTGTACTAACATCCTGAGCTCAGGTCTCGTTTTGAACTTTGTCTTGACACTGTTAACCCTTTTTACTGGTGGGTCTTTCTCTGGAAGCATTTCAATAAGTGATCCCAACTCTGCAAGTGCATCCTTGTCTAGAATTAGCACCAAAAAACTTGACAGGAATGGTTTGAGCTTACTAACCTTATATGCACTTTTTGTCATAGTCTATTGTTCAAATATCTTTTGGAATCTTCCAGGCATATCTTTTTCTTGGCCTGAGGTGGATGGTTGTTTCATCCCTATGAAATCTGGGCGTACATCCATAAATATCCACTTCTGTTCTTAGAAATTAAGCAATGCCTTCTTCTGCACGGCAGGTCGCACCTGTGGTTTCGCTTGTGTCGCAGGTTTTGTGTGTGTAGCTTGGTATGCACCTGTCACAGTACCTCCCCTTGTTACCACTACTACATTTGGTTCTCATGGTTCTATGACTATCATCTGTATGTTGACATTAGCATTCAGGTTGGGAGCATTCGGTACAAGATTTGGTGCAGGGTTTGGTGCTGGGTTAGCTACTCCAACCGTCCAGTCTTTCCATCGAGCGATGAGTTGCAGACATTTCTCCACATTGTTCCCTTCTTTGCAATATGAGAAATTCTTCACAGGTTCAAGGAAGTCCCTAGCATAACAGCCCAGTACTCCACAATTGTAGCATACCACTGGCCCTCTCCCTCAGCAAAATCCTCCTCCTCCGCGGCCCTTGTAATTGCCACCCACCCTTAGCTGAAGTTGAGGTGGTTGCAGTAGGTATTGCGGTTGCTGGTACTGTTGTTGGTACAAGTTATACGGGGTTGTATTTTGAAATTGTGGTGCCATCTGAAATTTCTACGTTGGTGGAAACTGAGGCGTAGCCTGTTCAATATTTATTTGCTCTTCAGTATTCATTAGATATGTATATACCATTTTCTCTCTCAGAAGTTGGTAGGACCTATAGTATTTTTCATCATGGCATATAGATATACAAAATTTACAATATAAATTAGCTGGGGTACATAAGGAATTCTGTAAGAACATGCAATATATGTCACGGTGTCCTCTTATCTGGCATATGGTGCACCAGGGAATCCCTTAGGTACTCAATGGGTTCGGCATTCCGGATGAGATGTTGTTCATGTAAGCTGGACAGTCATATTTGGTATGTCCATTGCTCCTAGATCGCGTACACCATAGGTATTCCTGCACCTCATTTCCCCTTTTTATGTATTGGAGTTGAATTGTCAGATTAGCCAATTGCGACTGAATCTGTATCATTCCGACATAACCATCTCCAATAGGTGAGGCCTCTAGATTCATCGCCAACTCCAATTCCTCCATCTGTGTTGCGATCTTTTGTTGCATGAGTGTTCCTCTAATGTGTTGCAACATCGCAGCAATGAACCACTCTTTATGTTGCACGTTTGACATCTGGAAAATAACTTTGGTCATCATCATTTTGAACCACTGATCAAAGTCCCATACTATATTTGTTGGAGCCTGCTTAATCTCCTTGATATCGGTAATACATTGGGACTCATATTAGGGATTTCTGAACTCCGTGATCATTGCTCGTCGAATCTCCTCAAGAGTCTTCTGCGGTTTTCCAGTTGGTGCGGTACAAAACTTCATGAACCAATCTAGCGCACGAACCTTCGAGGTCGTGATCATCTATGCCTTCTTTATATCTATGTTCTAGACTAAACTTACCATCCACACAGCTTCACAGAGGAACCAATGCTGCTTTGGGTCCTCTATTCCATTCCCACTGAATGTGGGTAATCTAACATCTATTCCCACCATTAGTGTGGAGCTGGGATTGTTCACTGGATTCCCTTGATTTACTGGATTTATTGGGATTGCTAATGGGATTCCTTGCACACTAGTCTCGACACTATGAATACTAGTGTTCATAAGCTGTTCAAGTGAGGGATTCAGGTGATCTTCCTGGAATGTCGTAGTCACATCCTATCCTTAGCGTCTCTACAGACTCTTCTAATTCTGGTCTCTCATAAATCATACTATACTCCTCCTCTTGATCGCAGGACCCTTCTTTTAGGGGTGACTGCCATCCATATTCACCTTCCCTGGGTAGGTTATAAGCCCCCTGTTATACACCTGAATGGCACCTTTCCGTCCGAGTGCCGACATCCCTCATGTTGGCATACAAAAGGACACTTATGGATAGAGGTTTGCCCAAAACAATATAGCTTGGCTTATGATGAAATACATTCCTTATATACCCAGCTAGTTACTTTTCTATTTTTCCTATGTTGAGTTGTATTCACGACTCTTCTTTTATACAACTCGTGAGTCATTCGCGAGTCCCGGTTGATGCAAGTCGTGAATCTGTGTATTCGCGGGTTGACCTTATGATAAGTCACGAATCATTCACGAGTTTCTCTACTACATACCCACGAATGTGTCTCTTAACATTTAAACATAAAACACGCGCTAATGGGAGATTAGTTAACTCATTTAACTTAATTTCCTTAACTGCTACAACTTCCCCAACCTTCGAGAACTGCCTTATTTCACCCATATAAATACAGGCCTTGGGGAGGGTGGTGGTTAGCTACACTTGGAGAGCAAAGTTATGCTGGTGGAGTTTATACAGAAGTCTTTGGAGCAGTGGAACTCAGAATCCTTTGGTTGTAGAGGAGTCCTTATCTCAGGCATTGGGTTGTAATCTGAACTTCTTCATTATTGATAATAAAGAGAATCCTTCTTCCATATGTGTTTCATGTATCTTGGTTTGATAAATGTTTATGTTTCTACATCTTATATGTGATTTATCTAACCTGCTTATATATATACGAATCATCTTGTATCTGGAAGATTGTTTATTAACAGGTGAAAGAGGAGCAACCTTGAAGGCTTTGGAGGCGAAGCAGAGCGGAAGAGGACTAGCAAGTATCGACCTTCATTGTACAACAGAACTGGTGACTCCGCTGGGGAGCCTAGACTATTGTAGGTTTTTTCTGTCCCCTGACCAGTCTTTGCTTGTGAGTCTGTGTGTGATCTTGTATCCTGTTTCATAACTTGCCTCAGTATTTGAAAGTCTTTGGGTTTTTCTTTGTTTTTGAGAAATTTTTTATACCCATTCGTGAGTTGTCCTTCTAGAAAGTCGCGAATACAAGATTGCATTCGCGGGTTGTAATACTAGACAATCGCGAATCATTCACGAGTTGCTCTCATAGACAGTCGTGAATACTTCTAGAAATAGGTATTTTTAAGTCAAAGTTTGCTTGTTATTTACTTTCTATAATCTCTGTTTTCTGATTGGATTTTCCTTATAAATGTTGTGTTGCTTGTTTGAACACTGTGGGTGATTACACTTAGTGATTTTTCGAAATCCCTTGAGTCCTTTTTGCTTGATTTATTTATTGTTTGCATCCTAAAGTATTTTGGGCCTGTTTGGGGTTGTGGGTTAAAGTGTCTTAGTCCAGATCAGTGATCAGGGTCTTGGGATCTGCTTTTTCCAGTCTGTCTTCTGACAGTGGCTGGTTGTCACTTGCCTTTGTAAGTCTGCAGTTATTTTTATCATTGTTTGCACCCAAGCTAGGGTTCCTAGCCTTCCTCTTCGTGGTGGTCGGTTGGTTCTGTCAGCCTATTTGCTTCAGTTTGTTGCTTTTATACAGTTTATAAGTTTCAAGTTTACTCAAGTAGAGTGCATTGTAGATGCATAGTATATTTTTGAGCATTTTTAAACGTGAAAAGAAAACATAGTTAAAGCTTTTGCATTGTGATTTTTGCATAAGTAGTGTTTACTTCAATTTGAAAATATTATCTCAAAAACTGCAAAAATATAGGCTTAGTTTCTTTCATCGTTGCTTTCAATTCATCAATATATATTTGCAAGAAAATAAAAAGAAGTTTGTTTTTATAATGGTAATTTTCCTTTGAATACACCTTTATTTTCATTTATTTCTTGTTTGAGTCAAAACACCATACATTATACCACTCCATTTCCTCTTGAGTAAAGAACAGCCCTTTAAAATGAATGCATAAACTAAAATTTACTGGTAAGTTTTTGTTTTTAAGGGCCTTTCACCTACTAGCTTAGGCTAGACTTGTGGGCTAGGAAGTGTAAACTTCCCACAAGTTATAAAACTCAGATGTAGTGGACCTTTCTTTAGGTAAATCCTTGACTTTATCATTGTATCTGGGAAGCTCCTCTCAAACGGGAGTTAAGTACTAGGCCACGTGGAGGCTTGGACAGAGGAGATAACCCTCTGAATCCTTGTCAAAGCGTAACTCAGGACTTTTGCGCATCTGGGGATTCTGTCCTAGACAGAGTTTTGGGCTCAGCTACCCTGCCCATGCGTACGAGTTCAGCTGACAACTGCCCCCCCAGACTGTTGATACTGCCAAGGTAGCCTTTAGTCTCTTGTCTTTTTAGGGTTCATACCTAGGTAAACCAGAAGGTTATTTCTAGTTCACCTTGAATGGGCTTGGAAGGTAACCCTTGTTGAAAGTGTAGGAGGGCAGTGGGTGATTCCTCCGCTTGTGCCTAATAACCACTTCAAGGACGCCAAGTAATCGTTCATCAACTTTCTTCGAGAAAGTATATCTTTTACCCTGGTTTGATTGCTTGAGACTTTAGGAATTTTTAGTGTATGCTCTGTGGTTTTGCCTGTGTTTAGTTGGCCTTAGGGTGTGATTTGTCAAATTTTTAATTCTGGAGGACCAACCTGTTAGAAGGTCAAGAAGGTTGAGAAACCTTCCTCCTATCACTGCATTGGAGCCTCCACCTTTACCTCAAAGGCAGAGATTAGACACAGAGGGTTCATTTGAACCTGTAGGAATAAGTGAAGTTCTTGGTGAACCGGAACTCATTGCTAACCGTTTCAATCTTGACACGGTTGAGATAGAAGAATTGCAAACTAATGAGTTTGCAAGAAATTTTAACTCCCCCTTGACTGATTTAAACGATCCTGTGATCGTCTAGGTTAGACCTTTTGATTCACCAGTGCTAGGTGTCCCTGTGGGTAGAGTCATGTCTTCTACAGAAGAAATTCCTTTTGTGTTCACCTCAACCCTTCCGGTTGAAGGGGTACTACCTCCCCTGATAAGTGCCCCTAGATCTAGTTTGCCTTCTACACCTTTGACTCCAGCGAGCCGGGTGGTTCAACCACCGATTCACTCCAACATAGGAGGTACTTCTGGTGACATGGTTGCTGGGATCCCCAGTATACCTACCATTCCTTCTTCCTTTCCTTACACTACCCAGAGTGGTCCGGTAGGATCCTCGGCTTATGTTCAAGGATTTCCTTGGAATGGGGGGCACATTCCCCCATCCAATCCATACGTAGGTCCATCTCCTTCATATGTAGGAGTGTATTTTGGAAGCAACACCTATTATGGGAAAAGCTTCCAAACCCCTATTTCGGTCCCATACATGAGCTCTCCCTTTTCATTGTTTAGTGGAGGGATACCTGCTCCAGTCTTTCAGATCCCTGCTTCTATGGGGATGGCCCAAACTTCTTACACTGCACCTCCCACACAAAATCCTATGGCTTACGGATGGAATCCATTTCAGAGCAACCTTCCCACTTCACAACTGGTGGCTGGGGGCAACCCCACTTTTTCCCATGGGCATTCAGGGGCAGGTCCCTCTAATCCCCAAGCTGGCACATTTACTGCCCCGGTTAGGCCCAAACTTCCTTTTCTAGCAACTTTGAACTTGACAGACTTGTCAAAATTGATGAATGACCTGGTGAGGCATGACCCCTTGTGGCCACCTGTTCCCACCAAGTTACCATTGGACATTCCTAAGTTCGAAGGAAAAACTGGTGAAGATCTTGGGGCACATGCCACCACTTTTCACTTATGGTGTTCTTCCAATTCGTTGAATGAGGATTCAATTATATTGAGGCTATTCCAGAGGACCTTGACAGGTACGGCTGCAAAATGGTATATTGAATTGCCTTCTGCTGCCTTTAGTAGTTTCTGGGATTTGGCTAGTGCTTTCCTTAGCCACTTTCAGCTTCCGGTTCAATACGATTTCGTAATGGACTTGTTGTCTACTTTTAGACAAAACAAGGCTACCCACATCTCGGATCATATCCAAGAGTGGAGGAGGTGAAAGAGCCTTATCAAAGCCACCATTCCTCCTGAGTTTCTATTAGAGTGGTTCCTTAAATCACTATTTCCATACATATCTAAGGACGTTTCCACATCAGGAGTAACGAGTGAAGAAGAAGCCATACTCAGGGCCCAATTGTTAGACTTGATTTATTCACAGTCTGGGATCTTGTATGAGATCATCCTTGAGGCACCAAGGCCTTCGTACGAAGCGGAGAAACCTAAGCCTAGACCCCATGCCGATGGTGTGGTTGGATCCGTTAACTCTCCCACTGTAGAGTCTTTCACTAAACAAATTCACCAATGGTCTATCAAACAGTCTACAGCGGAGGTAGAAAAGGCTTCCCCCTCTCCCTAGAATGCAAATGTTTTTGCGCAAACCTCTCAGAAAGGCAATCAGCAGCCCGGCGGGAAGAAAAAGAAGGGTAAAAAGGGAGAAGGAAACCAAAACAAGCCAAAGCCCACGAACAATGCTGATGGGGGAAAAAAATAAAAGAAGAAGTTCAAGTTCCCTTGTAAGTTGTGCCAAGAGGACCACCTTACTCACCTTTGTCCCCTTATGGATCAAGCCCAAAAGCTGCTCAAAGCTCAACAACTGACTGTCCTGAAGGATCCTTTTCCCCAAGGACAGAACTCTGCTTCAGCTTCTAATGTAGCAGGGGGCTCAAACTACCCCTGACCCTAATTATATCAACATGATTCAATCTTCAACTTTGTTGCAAACCAGGAACAAAAACTATGAGAACGAGACTCCTGAGAAGGGTAAAGCTGTAGGTGAACCTTCCAAGCCTCTCACAATAGAGAAACCTGCCGAAACTATGCCGAAAATACCAAAAGGTGTTTTCAAGAAGACCTTTCATAACCCCAATGCTAGGGCTGCTTCAAACTACTCTGTGGTTAAAGAGTTAGCTCAAACCCCGTGTGCAATGTCAGCTTTAGAGGTGTTACAGAGTTTCCCCGCCCAGCAGGATGCTCTCTTAGAAGCTTTAGGTAGCATGGATTCTTCGAGTCTCATGGTGAAATTAAATCTATTAGATGTCAAAATTCGCCTTCCTTACCATGTAGCCCTATCAATAGATGTCATCCATGGTGGTAAGACCATTGGAAGGGCAGTTGTTGATGAGGGAGCCTCTACATGTGTTATGTCCTTGGCTTGTTGGAAAGCTCTTGGATCCCCAGAGCTGGTCCCATCAAACACTTTACTTACTATTTTTTATGGAAGATCCTTCCGTCCTCATGGTATCCTGCCAGCTTTTGAGATTAAGTTGGTAGGAAAAGTAGTGTCTGTTGAAGTAGAAGTGATTGATGCTCCCTTGGACTACAATTTGGTTCTGGGAAGGAATTGGACTTATGCAATGTCTGCTGTTGCATCGGCTGTTCTTCGTGTTGTGGTTTTTCCACATGAGGGCAAGTTGGTTACTGTTGACCAACTTGATTTTACCTGAAAAGGCCGTTTAGAGTCTAAGGAATCCACTGTGCCATTGGTTGATTAGGCCAAACCTGCTGCACAAATCTTGGGGGATGGAATGTACACATCATTGATGGGCACATTTGATCTTCCAGACCCGATTAATTACATTGGTTCTACTAGTGTGGGGAAGTCCATCGCTACGGTTGTCGATAGGACTCATCCTTGGGTCCTCCCAACTCCCCATGAACCGGAAGTGCCCTTATTGGCAGTGGAGGTAGCTTATCAAGCCATCACTCAAGCCACTGTTGATCCCATTCCAGATCCTCTAACAGTCTCAGATGATCTGGAAGAATTCCATTTTCCTGCATGGGCAGAAAACTCTTTGCATTCCATAGATTGCTTGGATATAGTTTTACCTTCTGATGAAGCCATTCTGGAAGCCATGAGTGGATAGGATAAGATTTGTGAGGATCTTCATCATCGATCCTATTTTCTTCCAGAACTAAGCAAGATAGAAAACCAAGAGTTTAAAGTGAGACTGTCAGAAGCTATTGAGGTACATATCAACCCTTTTCCTAGGGAAGGAGTGTTTGTCGAGGGGAATATGGAAAAAATTTCCGCCACTATACCTATCAATATCTCTGTGAACCCAGATGTCGTGGAAAACATCTATATAGGTGCAAACTGCTCTCCGGAGGAGATTGCCATCAACACTACCCTTTTCAAGGAATTCCACGATATCTTTGCTTGGTCATATGAGGAGATGCCAGGCATTGATCCATTTATTGTTCAACATGAAATCCGAACCTATCCTGAAGCTAAGCCAGTTCAGCAAAAATTAATACCCGTGAACTCCCGTAAAGCGGCGGCTGTGAAGGCAGAAGTTGAAAAGCTATTGAAAGCTGGTTTTATATATCCCATAGCTTTGACTGAATGGGTGTCCAACCCTGTTCCTGTTGATAAAAATCAAGGGACTATTCACATTTGTACAGACTTTAGAGACCTCAATAAATCCTGTCCTAAGGAAAACTACCCCACACCATTTATTGACCAGATCATAGATGCATGTGTGGGAAGTGAGGTGTTTTCGTTTATGGATGGTTTCTCCAGCTACAATCAAATCCAAATCAAACCGGAAGACCAACATAAAACTGCTTTCATTTGTTCTTGGGGTACATTCGCGTATAAAAAAATTCCCTTTGGATTGAAAAATGCTGGGGCTACCTTTCAACGGGCTATGAACTTTGCTTTTCATGACATAAAATCCATTGTCGAACCTTACCTTGATGATCTTCCCGCTCATTCTCGCAAGAGGATCCAACATCCAGATCATTTAAGGTTTATCTTTGAAAGATGCAGATATTATAAAATTCGCTTGAATCCCCACAAGTGTGTTTTGTGCGTCAAGTCAAGGAGATTACTTGAATTCATTGTCTCTAGTGGAGGTATCCAGGTGGATCCATTGAAAGTTGAGGCCATTGTAAATCTGTCTCCTCCTCGTTCTCTCAGGCAAATTCAAAGCCTGCAAGGAAAGTCTAACTTTCTTCAACGTTTTATCGTTAATTATGCCAAGATCACTAAAGGTTTCATGCGCTTGCTCAAGCAGGACACCCCATTTGTATGGGATGAAACCGCACAACTTGTGTTCAAGGCATTGAAAAAAGCTTTGTTGTCGGCACCTTTATTGCGTCCACCAGATTATTCTAGGGATTTTATATTATATCTAGCCGCGTCGGAGTCAACCATTGGGGTAGTACTAGTCCAGGAGGACGATAAGCTTGTTGAGCATGTCATTTATTATCTTAGCTGTGCTTTGGCTGGACCTGAGCTTAGATACTCCCATGTCGAAAAGTTAGCCTTAGCAGCTGTTTATGCTGTGCAGAGGTTGCGCCACTACATTTTACTAAGGACCACAACAGTAGTGGTGGATGTGAATCTGTTCCAATATGTTTTATCCCGACAGATTGTTGGGGGGGAATTTAACAAATGGATAGTCATTCTCCAGGAGTTTGACTTGGATTTCAAGTTCGCTAAGTCTAAAAAGTCCTTAGTTTTTGCTGAGCTTATAGCAGAATTTCCCACTGAAGAAAATGTAGCGGTTGAGGATGACTCATTCCTAGATAAGCACATCTTCTTGATAGCCACCTCTAATCCTTGTTACGGGGATATTCTTATATATCTCCATAATTTGAAGTATCCTACCACTTCCTCTAGGGAGGAACGACGTAAGTTACGCCTTAATGCCAAGAACTACCTCATTATAGGAGATACATTATATTGAAGAGGGGTAGATTCCATCTTGCGTCGTTTCCTTACTCATGAGGAAGAGTAGATTGTCCTAAATGATTCCCATAGTGGAGCGTGTGGGGGTCATTTATCTGGGTTAGCAACGGCCTAGAAGATATGGCGTGCTGGTTATTTCTGGCCCACGATCTTTAAAGATTGTGTGGAAGTCGTGAAGCGTTGTCATCCGTGTTAGCTTTACACCAGGAAGATGCGGTCGCATCCTGCTCCGTTATTTCCTGTTGTCTCGGTAGGCCCCTTCATGAAATGGGGGATAGATTACGTGATGTGCAACCCAGTCTCGGCTGGGGGGCATAAATACATCATTTTCGATGTTGACTATTTTATGAAATGGGCAGAGGCAATGCCTACTTTCAAAGACAATGGGGAAACAACAACTTTCTTTGTTTTCAATCAAATTATTGTAAGGTTTGGTATTCCCAAAGTGATTGTCATTGACCATGGCAGTGATTTTCAAAATAACATGATGACGGAACTGACTACTATGCTTGGATTTAGTTCTCCATACTATCCGCAAGCAAATGGTCAGGTTGAGGCTGTCAACAAGACTTTGAAAACTATCCTTAAATGGACAATTGATGTAGCCCGTTCTAATTGGCACATCATGTTATATCCTACTCTTTGGGCTTACAGAACTAATGTCAAGACTGCCACGGGATATTCCCCTTTCCAACTCGTTCACGGGGTGAAAGCAGTTACTCCGATTGAATGCGAAATATCATCCTTGAAGATAGCCATTCATGTGTTACCTGATACGACTGAACTTGAGGAACATCTGGTACACTTAGAACATATTGATGAACAACGTAGAGATGCGTTGAATGCTAATCAGGCTCATAAAAATAGGGTTAAATCTCAATATGATAAAATGGTCAAACCTAGGGTTTTCTCTGAAGGAGAACTTGTCTTGCTCTGGGACCAAGATAAAGAACCTCTGGGAGCAGGAAAATTCAAGGCTATGTGGTTAGGACCCTATGTTGTGTCGAAAGTATTGAGTAAAGGCACATATGAATTAGTGGATTATGATGGGAATAAGCTGCCTGAGCCTAAAAATGGGCTCTACTTGAAGAAGTACTATGCTTAGGCTTAGCACTTTTTCTTGTATTTTTATTGTATGTATTTTTTATGTACAATAGGTTGTTAGTTTTGTTTTTTATATTATCTGCTGGTTGTTGCAGATGTCTTCCGAAATGTATATAGGTTTCACTGATGGCGCCAGCCGTCACACTTGTAACCTAGCTTCGGCAGCATGGGTTATCTATTCTCCCACAGGACAGCTTGTCGTCGCAGGTGGCGCTTGTCTAGGTTCTGCTTCTAATAATGTTGCTGAGTATAGGGCTGTTATTGAGCTCCTATGAGATGCTTTGTCATGTGGCATCACCCAGCTTGAAGTCCGTTTGGATTCTCATTTGGTAGTTTCCTAGCTCAATAGAGCTTATCAGGTACGAAATCCTATCTTGCTACGTCAGTTTATGCAAATTCCTCTACTGGTAAGACATTTTGAAGTTATTACTTTCAATCATATTCCACAAAACCAAAATTCATTGACTGATGCATATGCTAATTATATTTTGGATTGGCATCTCACACACATTTCATAAAAATATATAGCAAACATATAAAAATCACTTGTAAATAAGTCGACAACCAAACATCAATATATATATATATATATGTAAAATATCTGTCTGTAGATAGATCGAGTCTGATCCGTAGATCCAGTCATATACAAAATATACAAAAGTGTGGATCATCATCCATAAAAATGCCCCAGGTCTAAGCTGGACCGCCCTGGCCACTAGGACCACCTTGGTCCCCATGATCTCTATGCACCCTGGCTTCCTCAGCCTCCTCGGCCTCAGCAGCCTCCACTGCATCTCTATATACAAGTACTGCTCTAGCTACTCGCCTGAATAGACGTAGCCAAATCGGTGGAACCCCTACTACAAACTCCTGCATGGATGTAGGTATATTCTCAATCTGTATCGTGGGTACTCGTTGGGTCAGCCTGGCTAGCTTCCCCTCTAGTACTCGGATCAATCCTAGGTCTCCCCCTACAACCGGACGCACGAACATACGAGGGTGCCCTTCAGGGCGGACTAGTCCAATATCTGCATTTTGACACATGAATAGGATTAAGACTTGTACATATGTATATACTCTATCATTGGAAAATTCATAAAAAATTGAAAATGATAAAAAATTAAAAATTACTTACCCATCTCGCCCCATATTCCTCCTGGAGGGAGGACAAGGTCGAGGTCACCTCGAAAATCCATCCCGATGTATGAAAACTGCTCCAGTGCCGGCATCTGTTGTTCCCACCATGTATAAAAGTCATCATCGTAAACGTTGTGTACTATGTCTCCTCCTCCTTGACGAAGGAAGATGTCTCCCCATTGGCTCAGCCTTGGCTGACGTGGAGATCTGACCTGTAGTGGTATAGTAGGACTCATGGCTGGTACTCTCTCAAAGAAGAACGCCACTAGTATGCTTGCATAGCCAAAATTCTTGCGTCTTCCCCTTTTACAGTCGGATAGTTGTCTCTTCATGATGGGGAGAAATCCCAAGCACTAATCATAGAGAGCACCTCTAAAGTAGTCAAATGCCACCCTAATTTGATTCCTGGTGGCCATATGTAATCCTGTTACCCTACAAGTCTCACAATGGTACTAGCTAATACCTGGAGTGTGAAATCCTTGATGTCTGCAATAAGAACGTTGATGCCCTTCTTCTGCGTACCCGGTGTACAGAATATGTCAACATAGTTCTGGACACTCAAGGGGTCCCCGCCCCGGCCAGTGCCCTCTAAATTCACTGGTGCCCCCCATTGTGACAACCCAGTAATGAAATATATATCTTCCACGGTAAGCTCTAAGGTCTCCCCTTGAAGATTGAACATCCCCATATCATGATCCCAGTAATTGACCAGGAATTCCAGTAAGCGGACATTTGCCCGCATGGGCAATGTAAAAAATAATTTCAACAGTCCACATGTCCTCAATGCTTGGATGGTGGGTGCGCTTTGGAGCACCGCATGATCCATTATTTCATGTTCTCTTTCTCTCCACTCCAGCACCATATTTTTCCTGGAAAATATAAGTAATTGAGTTCAGTATTCCATAATAAAATTTTGAAAATATTGCATATTTTTAAAAGTTTTTCCCCATCGCGTAGCATTCCCGACTGTCCATTGGGGTAGGTCGCGGATCATTCACAGCTGTCTAGTTAGACAACCCGCGAATGAAACGCGTATTCGCGACTTGCATGCTTAGAAACCCGCGAATGCGCACTGATGTAGTTTGGGATGATGAAAAATACTGAATTCACCATTAAATTTAATATTTGTTTGGATCAAATTGACAAGTTTAGGGTGTAGAATTACCTAAAGTTGACAGATTCCAATTCTGATGGTCCAATTGTCCATGGTGATTGATCCAAGGTAGAGGGTAAACTTTCCTTTTTGGTTCAAAAAGTTCAAATGGTGAGAAATGTTTTAATTTTCAAGCTATTTATAGAAATAATATTTCATAAAGTGGGTCTTTTTATATAGTTTGAAATGTCGATTCACTAATATCACCCTTTTTGTGCCTTGGAACAGGTTTATACACTTTTACAAAGTGTTGTTGCTTCTATAGGGTGGTGTTTGCTATTTCCAACACATGTTGGCATCTTATCACTCCACATTAACCTTAGTATTTAACACTTCGCCACGGACTACGGTATTCTAAGCCATTAGTCTCTTGCCTCTACCATTGTTCTTCCGTGGCTAGGGTCCTTATTTCATGAGTATCATCTTTATATGCCCTTGTCATCCTTTGGTACTCATACCGTCACTGTTTCAGGCCCAGGGGTTTCCTCATAGCTATTTTTCACGCTAAATAGAGTTTCTTATGAATCTCTTTTTACAAGCTATCCCTTTATAGGACTCCCAACCCTTATGGAGTTTCTTTAGGACCAGGTCTGACTCCTTCAAAATAGACTTGACTGCCAAGTTATCTCATCCGTTCAAGCTCGTTAAGAATATGTGAATGGGAATCCGCATTGGTGGTAGGTTATCTCTTTCTCGGACCATGCAGAATAATACGAGAAAGGATCACTCTCTTTTCTTTTGAATTGAGAAGAGTATTCTTAGGTATAGGTTTATCACTTTTCCAGACCTGAGGGACTAAATTTACGGGAAAGGAACACCTGGTTTGAGCTTAGTTTTCTCTTTTTCGTGCTGTGGACCCAAACATGAAAAAGATTCCGAGTGTACTTTGTGTCTTTGTCATGCTCGTTAAACACTAAAGAACAAAGCAACGAGTTTATTGTTGTAAGCCCCATTTCTCATAACCAAATGGATCTTTCCGAGTGATCTTGCTTTCCTTCACACTCGTAAAACTCAAGCTATTTTATGCTGTTCTGGAAGGAGCGTTGGGTAGGTGGTAATTTAACCTTTTTCAGACCTTCCTGACTAAGTACGAAAAAGGTTCACCTTTTCTTCTTCAGAAGTTAAGAGAGTTCTTCTGTGGTTTGTTTTTTACTTTTTCAGCCTCAGGAGACTAAATTGGATGAAAAAGGACCCCCCTGGAGTCTTCTTTGGCGTTTTCAGACTCTCTAAATGTGAAAACATCGGCTGAGCATGTACTAGTTCGGGCTCATTAAATCCACGAATCAGTGACACTATCAAGCATTATTTTCCCTTCTCTTCAAGCTTGTTCAAAAATGAAGAGGGAACCGAGTTTACTTTCCTAGACTCGTTAAAACTTAACAGGGAAGGTAAGGAAGAAGTTTTCTCTTGTTTTCAGTAATGGCAGCAAGTCATCCTTGAACATGGCACTCTTTGCTTTCCGATATCCATGTTTCAGTGTGTACTTGTGTTCAGCTATCACTTTGAGTTTCTTACTCCTCCTCTTGTCTGTTATACCTAGGGAATCTGATCATGTCTCCTACATGACAGATAAGTCTAGTTGTTCTATCTATCCGTTATACGCTGCCTTGGGTCATCTCTGTGTTGTGCTCACTGTTCAAGGACTCTACCCAATGTCTAATATATAGCCTGATCCCATCATTGTTATATCTATTATCTATTTGTGTCTACTTCTTTTGCCCAGTTCCTAGTCACTCTTGTGATCCATTGGAGGATCTGTTGCCTTCCTTATCACAGCATGGTTCCGTTTCAGTACTTCCTGATGACGAAGACCTAGAGTTTGATGATTGTACCTCAGGATTCACTTCCATCATTGGTGAATTCCTTTGCTTCAGTTGTCAATTATCCCTTATTGGTTGACAAACTGTTGAATCCTTTCCATGTTTGACTTCAGCTTACCCTTATTCACATGGCTTGGATTGTACTGGTTCTTTGGGATCCTTTATGAAGACCTTAGTCCCTCACATATGGACTGAGTTGCACAAGATTATGTTCTATCTATATACATAGCTTCCAGATCTTTGAAGACTCATCATTCTTGTATATTGTGGCTTCGATCCACCTTTGTAATATACGTGGTTTTATACCCGTATCATATGATGTACTCAAATATTGTAAAGGATCTACTGTTCCAGTAAATTGAACATAGCATCCTCAGATGTAACTTTGTATATGACATTACTATGTATTTGTTTTAGGTACTCTCTCTGCTCCATTGGATTTCTAATTTTCTCCAGAGCTAAAGATTATAATGTATTCGGCCATCGCTTCCCTCTGACCTCACACATTAGGGGGAATCTGTTATACACCTGAATGGCACCTCTCCGTCCAAGTGCCGACATCCCTCATGTTGGCACACAAAAGGACACTTATGGATAGAGGTTTGCCCAAAACAATATAGCTTGGCTTATGATGAAATACATTCCTTATATACCCAGCTAGTTACTTTGCTATTTTTACTATGTTGAATTGTATTCGCGACTCTTCTTTTATACAACTCACGAGTCATTCACAAGTCCCAGTTGATGCAAGTTGCGAATCTGTGTATTCGCAGGTTGCCCTTATGATAAGTCGTGAATCATTCATGGGTTTCTCTACTACATACCCGCGAATGTGTCTCTTAACATTTAAACATAAAACACGCGCTAATGGGAGATTAGTTAACTCTTTTAATTTAATTTCCTTAACTGCTACAACTTCCCCAACCTTCGAGAACTGCCTTATTTCACCCATATAAATACAGGCCTTGGGGAGGGTGTTGGTTAGCTACACTTGGAGAGCAAAGTTATGCTGGTGGAGTTTATACAAAAGTATTTGGAGCAGTGGAACTCAGAATCCTTTGGTTGCAGAGGAGTCCTTGTCTCAGGCATTGGGTTGTAATCTGAACTTCTTCATTATTGATAATAAAGAGAATCCTTCTTCCATATGTGTTTCATGTATCTTGGTTTGATAAATGTTTATGTTTCTGCATCTTATATGTGATTTATCTAACCTGCTTATATATATACGAATCATCTTGTATCTGAAAGATTGTTTATTAACAGGTGAAAGAGGAGCAACCTTGAAGGCTTTGGAGGCGAAGCAGAGCAGAAGAGGACTAGCAAGGATCGACCTTCGTTTAACAAGTAAGTCTTTCTAACCCTCCTATTTCCTATTCTTCCCTTTAGAAGTCAATTGTATGTAAGTAATTGAGTATGTTGGTAACCCCAGACCTATGGTTATTAGGTGCATAATCCTGTACAACACCCCCCTACCTCCTGCTACCTTCCTCCTCTTTCTTGACCGGAACCTCCTTCCACTTCTTAAGAATCCATCGTCCAGCTCATCTTCTAAGTTTCCTTGGAACATTTCTCCTTACTACTTTCCATATTATTCCTAAATTCTACACACATATCTCCTTCACAGACTGCGTGAATCAATCACTGAGACTGGTTACCTCATGAACCAACTGGTCGCTCCACTCAATAGTCTCCCTTCTCTGGAAATTGGCATGCTTAGTCAACAATCTTAACAACCATTTGTTACCGTAAAATGGGGAACTCAGCAAAGAGGATCTCATGAATATTAGAGTACATATATTCATCTATCCCTTTCTTTGTGCTCAACAATGATCCTACGCTCTCTTCTTACGTGAATGCCAACGTTTTAGAATACAACCACTCTTCTATCTCCTTCTTCATCAGGTGCCACAACATTTCCCTTGATTTGATCAATAAGGTCCCGAAAATGGAACCATTTGTTGGCCACTTTTCCTAACTCACGTGACTCAGGTTCTGTGCAGCCTGTTAACCCAACAAATACCCGAGATACCAGCCCAACAGAGTAAGCCCTGTCGGCAACACCTACTAAGGAGGCATAGTATCACCTGAGATATCTCTTCGATGGGTAACCACTGGAACCATGTTTCTGTTATTGTCAAGGGATTATAGTCACTTGGCTCGCACCCAAGGAGATCAATGAAGGCAACAGGATGGATAGACAGAGGAGTCAGTCTTACGTGACCGAGCACAAATAGATGTCATCATGCATGACTTGATCATCTTTTCCACCTTGCAACTGGCCCAACTTGTGCGGTACAGCTGATTCATTCCAATCGGACCTACGACTCAAGTCATGACTCAAGATAGAAACATACAGGCTGAGATATACATGTTCATTTCAATGACACCTTTCCAATTATTCATCTACTGATTACAGGATAACATCAGGGATTCAAGAAAAATTTAGCATTATACAGAAATAAAATAGAAACCATTCACATAAACATCCACCACATCAATCATTCATTCAAATGCAAGAGATAACGTGGAAACTCATCTGGGAAAAACCACCAAAGTGCTCTTCATCTGGCATGAGAAAAGGATATAGTACCTTGCAGTCTGCGGGATGTAGACTGATATTAATATATGTCTTTAAGACTCAGACTTATGGTTCTCATGCTCTCTGTTTTTCTCTTCTACCCTACATCTACTCCTAGCAGTTTGTGCACACAACAGCCAGACCCACGGCTCAAGAGCCTCTTATCACCGCTACCAGACTCTTCCTGATTCTCCTCTTCTCTGATCTCTACAACATCACAACAAAAATGGCATCCTTCACCATGGATTACCACTGAACAAGAGAACTATCACTAGGGAACTGACCTAAAACATAATCACAATCAATAATAAGCAACTAAAAGCCACCAAAATCCAACAGAATCCAACCTTCTAACTATTGCATCCATCCTATTTATACTATTTTACATGACTCTGCAGGGATGACTGCATACCGATAGTCTGTTAACTGTCACCATCATCCACCCCTTAGGCTACAACTATGGTGATCATGAATTGAAACGAGGAACTATCGGCCTGACTCACAAATATCCCCTCGTACATGCGTAGTTGCAGGATTATGCTGCCATAAACGGCCATGATTTGGATTCTGCACTTGTTGATTTCCAATTGTTATCACTTACGCTCTCCTGCACTTGTCTTTCTGTTGAGACCTGGAAAATCGCAGGTAACAACAATTAGGGATTCTCCCCAATAAATGTTCCCAACTAGCCCGCTACTGTTTGGTATGGGGAATCCGTCTGGTTTACGGTTCGGCTACCGTAGGTCAATTAACAGATTAAAGGTTTTACCGGTTAAGGCCTGGTTAACCATGCGTATTTTTAGTTTTTTGTGTTTAATTTATGATGTGCAAGTGCCTATCTAAAATGCAGATTGATAGAGATAACGATGAGTGTCACAATGTGATGCCCAAGTTCTTACCTCTTGTCTTAACTCTCTCGCATCTAAATCACAAACAAACAGAAAAATAACTACAACTAACTAACCTATCCCCAGGGAGCAAAATTAAAAGTTGACAATGAGTAATGTATTTCTGCACATGTATTATGAGCAATTACAAATAGCTGATACTTATTTCAGAACACATGAACATTAATAAAAATATGAACAAAAAGATAGTTTATTGTTTATGATAACCTTCATTACTCACAGTGGAAATTTCATAGAATAAACTATAATACATTCATAACATAACAGTAATGCAATGAGTTAGAACGATCTCACAGTTAATGGACATAAGCTGAAAACGAAATAGTTCACATTCGACTAATCCATAGCAAAGAATTTGAAACATTCCACCAAACTTTCTCCAGCAGAAACTTGTAATTCTTTATTGCAAAAGTGTAGAAGGAGCAAGTCGACATAAGTCGACTTGAACGAAGACCGACTTAGTAAGCTGACTAAGTCGATGGGCCGACTAAACTAAAAGATTAGTTGACTTAACTAATAGTCGTGTCGGTTCACCGAACCGACAGGTAGTTTTCTTTTGTAACTGTTTGTAACTGGTATATATTAGGCTGTTGAGCCAAGCAAGAACTCAGTTCAGTTCGGTGCCTTGTATGAACTCACTACATTAATATAATCTATTTTCCTATCTATTCTTGTCTCTTGTCTCTTATTTATGGTTATGTTTTAGTATGTATGATTGGTAACCTTATGTGATCTGTGAGATTACAACATTGGTTTCGTTGCTGGTAGTACATGTCTAAAATATAGGCTGACATATGATAACAGAGCAGGATATCAAGGACTGGTGGAACCGTAAAGTTGCAAACTACTTGCAAAATTACGCCTGACGAAACAGATTAACAGTCGCTGAAGCTAGAGCCAGATTTTTCACAGAAACACACGAAAAATTTGTCGAGTCTATACCACAACTGTTGAAGCAGCTTCTGGATGAGAAGACCGGACGCGACTAAAGAACAGCAGTTTCTAGATAAACTATTCCGAGGAGGATGAACAAATCTGTCGGAGTGGTTTGAGAAAATCGTCGACGAATTCTGTGACGAGCGAGCAATCGAAGACAGGACGTCAGTAGAAATTGTCAAAGCAAAATTCTACACATATTTCACGGACCAATTCTTGTGCTCCCTGCCAACCTTGCTATTCAAATTCTTGATAGAGAACAGAGCAGGACACATCATCGAACCTAGACCACCACTGTGCGAACAACCCCCAAACACTAACTGGGCGGAAAAGAAGAGGAAGTGGGAGAAATTTATTGCAGAAATGGAGTGGGAATACTTCCTGAGCAAGTAATTCGAACTATCCTGGCTTTCTAAAAAGCGTCAGGTAGGCTATGGGGGGGTAGTTGGTCATGTGTTGGAGGTAGATTATAGTGGATCCTAGTCGACCTAAAGCCGATAGCTGTCACCAGTAATGAAGAGTCGATCGAAGGGAAATCGAAGGTATAGTATTGTAGGAAAGTATGTCGGACATTAAGAAAATTGAAAGGGACGAAAGATAGTAGCGAAGGGAAGCTAGACGAGAAAGAGCAGCAGAGTTGCATCAAAGACAAAACCCTAGGGAGAACGACCGTGAGGAGATTCTGCCAGAGTCGGGTCATGACCGACACAGAGAGGGCGTAGAAGAGGAGGCGACCCCTAAGGAAGAAGAAGTGTGGATAGAGCAGACTGAAGCTCTCCAAATAACTGTCCCCAACCAAGGAGTAACCATTTCCCCAGTAAATCCATGTACCACAATACAGACTATTATTGAAGACGACCTCCGACTGTGAGCTGGTGACATTACTATCTGGAGCCGACTAGGTGACGAACCGTTCCCGGGATGACATCTTGTTATACGCAAACCGCTCGAAGGGAATTGGGTGACCTTTCAAACGACCCCATCCTTTCAGAGTATCCACTTGCTCTTACCGACACATGAAGCAACACCCCCCTGCCACATACAGGTTTCGAAGAAATCCAAGAATCAGACCTGAGCACGCAAAGTTCTAGTGGACCATCGACAATACAACTCCACAACAATCCACTGTACGACGCAAAATCGACCACTGACGGAGGCACAAGTCTCATCGACCAAAACTCCTTAGGCTCGACTATATCAACGACCCCACCTCTTTCACCACCACCCACACCCCCACCTCCACCACCGTCAGATAGCAGTGACAACGACTCAGACATGGGTCACAGAACTGCCCACATTCCTCTATACGAGGGGGATGAAGATCCCAGATGACATTGGTTCATCTGTGAGTCCATCTGGGATGCAAACTAGGTGAAGGATGAAGACCGACAGATGGCTCAGTTCGCCGGAGCCTTACGGAAAAGGGATTTGACCTGGTATATGACCTTTTCAGAACGACAACCCAGAGCAACGAAAGCTGAAATTAAAGCACAGTTCTTATCCTTTTTCAAGACCCCAGACACCAAGCACCTGGCCGCCAAAAAGCTCAAGACAACGCAGCAAAAGCCAGGGGAAACTGTCCATGATTATGACAAATGCTGGAAGGACCTGTTGAGTTAATTAGATTATGTTATTGATGAACAATTGCTAATTCAATGGTTTCTTGCAGGCTTATCACAAAAAATATGCAGACACATCAGTCTAGAAACTTTCAAGACATATGAAGATGTGCTGACCAAAGCTCTGCAGGTGGAAATGGACGAGGATATACCTGCCTATCCGATGGACCACAGGATAGAAGAACAGATGGAAAGTGTCCAGAAGTCCTTGAAAGAACTGTCCCTCAAAAATCAAGAAATCTGGTGTACAAAATGTTCGACGGCCGGACACACAAAAGATAATTGTCGACATGAATACAGCCGACAAGACGTCCGATTTGTGCAAACTAAAGTCTTTTGCGATATTTTCCAAGAGACTGAGGATCATTCTACGAAGGAATGTGCGTTTAACATAAAGAATGCAAAAGCTTCCTGGTGCGCCATCTGCGAAACAAAAAGTCACAATACGGCCGACTGTCAACTCAACCTGAAAAATAGACAGAACTATCAGGCGGTCTACCAAACGAATGCAGTGGCGCAGAGCAATGAGCAAAATAATACCAATGACTAGAATTGGAAACGATACGAAGGCCGACGATATGAGCGTCGGTATGACAATCGACGACAAGGGTTTGGAGGAAGAGGTCGATTCATCGGGAATCGCGACATCCGACCACGTCGATCCTGCCAGTGCTTCATCTGCTATAAAGAAGGACACAGATGTGCAGACTGTCCTTACAAGGACAGAACTGACCTTAAATTCTGTACACATTGTGGGGTAGGCGATCACTCTCTGGAGGATTGTCCTATCATGTTATAAAAAATCAATAATAAGAAGAATGTTAATGTCTTGTCTTGTGTACAAAAGCATGATATATTAGCCAATAAAAATCTACATATTGTCACTCGTCAAGGCACAAAAATAGGCCCTGATAACCCACAAATTAGTAAAATTAAAAACACACATGGTTATCCAGATCCTCTGAAGGAAAAACAAACTTATCAAGAAGCCACACACATATTTCAAGACATTGCACAGCAAGAAGATAGTATTACCAATCGCCTTAGCACAACACAGCAATTAACTCATCTCATCCAAACCGACAAATCCGTAGCCCAGTTTATTGATTTATTACACGAAAAAAAGCACTAACTGTGCAAAACAAACTAAGAACATTTGTATCCTCAATAAAAAAGACAAAAACGATGTCGACCCACTTGTTGACCTGGAAATCGAAGGTTATCATGTCCGACAAGTGGTTCTCGATTTCGAGTCTCAGGTAAATATCATGACCAGAGATACATGGGAAAAGATGGGCCGACCTCGACTCTATGAGTCAGGAATTTACCTAAAACTCGCCGACCAAGGCCTTATTGAACCCATTGGGGTTTGGAAAGATGTCGACATGACCATCAAAGGAATCTCGACCAAGGTTGATTTTGAAATCATTGACCCAAAAGAAGGATCTAGCTCCTTCCCTGCACTAGTTGGTCGACCTTGGGGACAAAAGATGAAAGCCTCCATATCCCTAGACAAAGAACGAATTAAGTTAAAAGGAAATGGTCAAAAATTCATCGTACCCATTACTCCTTCTCAAGGAGCACCTTGGACCGAACCGATTGATGAAAAAGTCAATGGCCGACAGCTTTACCAGATTCATAATAATACAGACTATACCGAGCCAAAAATTTATGGGGAACTTCACTTAGGTAACCAAGACTCAATTGGTTACAATTCCAATGCTGAATTATATGACTGGGAGATGGAAAATTATGAAACCCAAGCAATAGGGTGCTGGACTATACAAAAGGTACAGAAAAAACCCACCCGACAGTGCTTCACTGTATTGATTATCCCCAAAGTCTTTGAAAACAAAATTAGGGAACGACCTACATTACAACCAACCAATTTACATCATACCCAACTGCCCAGGTATAAGGAAAGAGAATCCCCAATAATGCACCTTGACCAAGTATCTAAAAATATTGGAGAACATGGCAGACTCCAAAGCTTAGTGGAAACATTTACAGGTCAAGCAGCTAGATGGTGGAACACCCATCAGACAAAATTGCAGACCTAGACAACTGCTTCAACTTTCTTTGTCGAACGATTTGGTGGGAAAAATCTAACTCAGGAAGCTCAAATCCCTATCTTTGTCCAAGGCCAATACCCAGAAGAACACATCAAGCTTTGTGAAAAGGAGTGGAGACGGCTTGGACACAAAGATGAGCGATCCTGGCCACATTTGTTCCCTTCAACCCTAGCTGACTTGCCTGCTAAATGGTATAAAATGGAGGAGGCTAGAGGAGAAACCTTCTTTTGTCCTGAACTTAAAGCAAATTTTATTAAGGACTTCCAGTTCATACCTCAAAATGAAAAGTTGGCTGAGACAGCACACCAAATCAAAAAGTTTCTTCAACCGATAGATAAGCAATTCAACCACGACCATCGACAAATCAAGGACTGTAACAAGATACAAGCTGAATCAAAATCATAGTCAACATGATTACACTTGGAAAATGAACACACCGAAGGTAAGAGATTTAGGTGGAAGACTGACCACATTGAAACAACCAAACCGATCTACTCAATCCTGAAAGTCGAGACCACCGACAAACCAGACCTAGACAGAATGATTGCAGACGACTTTATGGCTACATTTTCACAGTTTCAAGGAGTAAGTCGGCCGATCAATGAAGCTAAAGCACCAGAGTGGCTGGATGCCAAAGTGAAAACTAAGGAGGTCGACATTTCAAACGACGACCGTCCGAAAATAGCTAAGATTGGAGACTACTGGAACAAACACCAAACCACCGAAATCATCAACTTACTGAAAGAATTCCAAGATGCCTTTGCAAGGGATTACAAATAATTAAAGGGTTAGTACAAGAAATGGGAGAAATAAAAATAGATACTAAACCTGATGTCCGACCTATCAAGAAACGACCTTACAAACTAGCTCATAAGTATAAGGAGATAGTTAAGAAGGAAATAGACAACATGTTAGCAGCAGGAATTATTTACCCCATTGACCAAGCGGAATGGGCAAGTCCCATGGTCGTCCAACCCAAGAAACATGACCCGACCAGGTTAAGAATTTGTTTCGACTTTAGGGAGCTCAACAAAGTCACACTCACAGATCCATTCCCCACCCCCTACGCTGATGAAATCCTGAATGAAGTTGCAGGCCATGAATGTTATTCTTTTACAGATGGATTTTCTGGATATAATCAAGTACCCATAGCCAAAGAGGATCAAAAGAAAACAACATTTGTATGTGAATTTGGGTCCTTTTCCTACAGAGTTATGCCTTTTGGGTTGAAGAATGCACCTGCAGTATTCTCATGAATTGTTGTCAAAAACATTCCAAGAGTATATCTATAAGACCATGGCAGTGTACTTCGACGACTGGACCATATATTCCACCCTCAAGGACCACTGCACATGGCTCTGACTTATGCTGGAGAGATGTCGACAGATACAACTCTCCTTAAATATTAAGAAATGTACTTTTATGACTCCCATTGGCATAATCTTAGGGCATATTGTCTGCAAAGATGGTATAAAGGTCGACTTTGCCAAAATAAAAATCATCCTCGACCTAAAACCCCCAATAAACCCTAAACAGGTCCGGGTGTTATTGGGCCATACAGGATACTACAGGAAATTCATTAGACATTATTCATATATGACTTACCCTCGGAAGGAATTGATAAAAGACGATCATGAGTTTATATGGACGGAGGAATGCCAAATATCCTTCGACAAATTGAAAAGAAAACTGGTCAAAGCACCCATACTTAAATTTCCAAACTGGTCGACTAAATTTCATGTACATATTGATGCATCAGGAATTGCAATAGGAGCCATCCTTACTCAACCAGGGGATGATGGGATGGATTACCCTATCGTATACAGCAGTCGAAAACTAAACAAAGCTGAAAGGAACTACTCGACCACTGAACGAGAAGCCCTAGGTATGGTCTTTGCACTCCAGAAGTATCGACATTACCTATTGGACAACCCTTTTATATTTTATACTGACCATCAAGCTTTGAAGTACCTTGTTAATAAACCCCTTCATCATGGATGAATCTGTCGATGGTTACTTCTTTTTCAAGAATTTGAGTTTTAAGTAGTGGTCTGACCAGGAAAGCTAAATGTCGGACCCGACCACCTATCACGTATCGACACAGGGGAGGAACCGACCGGCATCGATGACGATTTGATAGATGCACATCTATTTCGCATAGAGGCAGTACCCGAAGAACTAGAAGAAATCGCTCAGTTCTTGGAGACAGGTCAGGCTCCCGAAGGTCTGAACACCAAGAAGAAACAAATCTTAGCTATGAAGGCTGCACCCTATAGCCTCATCAATGTATTTTTGTATAAAATGGGGTTATACGACATTCTAAGATGTTGTGTAATCGACCATGAGAGAGAAAAAATCATGTATGAAGCACACTACGGACCTGCAGGAGGACATTTTCAAGCGGATACAACTGCATGAAAAATCCAACAGTCAGGCTTATGGTGGCCGACCATCCACAAGGATTGCAAAAACTTTGTTAGTCGATGTGATAGATGTAAACGACTTGGTCGACCTCTACCGAGCATAGAAATGCCCTTGATATCTGTAAACCCTAGTCTCACATTTGAAATTTGGGCTATAGACTTCATAGGACCTTTTCCTATACCAGCCAAACGATCAGGTGCCAGATATATTATCACGGCAGTGGAATATGTCACTAAATGGGCAGAAGCTGAACACGTCGATACATGTTCAAGTGAGGTAGCTGCTAAATTTATCTACGAAAACATTATCACTAGATTTGGATGCCCCCTCACATTGATTAGCAACCAAGGATCACACTTTATCAACAAAACCATCAAAAATTTGACTGACCAGTTTCACATCGACCACCGACGAAGCACTGGCTATCATCCTCAGTCGAATGGTGGGATTGAATCTTTTAACAAAACATTGACAAAAGGGTTAACCAAAATATGCAACATCGACAAAGACGACTGGGATGAGAAAATCCCTGCGGTCCTCTGGGCATATAGAACAGCATATAAACGGTCGACCGATCAAACACCCTTTCGACTAGTCTACGGGCAGGAAGCAGTCGTCCCCCTACATTTCCGACAGCAAACACCTATTATTGCATAAATACTGCATGTCGATGTCGAACAGGCAAGAAAGGACCGACTATTTCAATTCAGTAAGCTAGAAGAACATCGAATCATGGCTATTTAGCATCAGGAAATTCACAAACAACAACAAAAATCCTGGCACGACCGTAACATCAAAAACAAAAACCTCTCAATCGGTGACCTTGCTTTACTGTATAACAGTCGAGTCAAAGGAAAACCCAAGAAATTACACACAAAATGGATGGGACCTTACGTTGTCGAAGAAATACATCCCAACAGTTCAGTCTGACTGAAAACATTACAGGGCTTAGTATTCCGGAAACTTGTTAATGGAGCCCGACTCAAACGCTACAAAAAAATAAAAAAATAAAAATAAAAATAAAATAAAAAATCAAATAACGACCTTAACCGTCACCAAAACCTATAAAAAGACAGAAAAATTCTAAAAACAAAATAATACATCCGACAACAAGCCATGACAGCAACTCACTACCTCGACCACCGACATCACTACCATCGACCATCTTCATCGACCAGTTAGGCCGACCGTTTTCACCCATGACACTGACCATCGACTTCGAAAGTCCCATCACGCATTGATGGCCTCGAGCGCTGAAACAAATCCTCCATTAAGTTGCACTCGAGTATTACAGTTGGACTGTCAAGTCCGCCATTAATTCACCCATTTCAACACTCAACCCCATCCACGCCTATAAATAATGGACCATCGAAGGTTCATTCACCACACCCATTTCCATCCGAGCACCTGCAATCTCAGTCAACCAAAGCACCCGAACCCTGTCAAAACTCCGACCAGTACGACACAATGGCACCAAAATTAACCAAAGTTGCGGCCAAGGCAAAGGAGTTGCAAGCCGAGGACACCCCCTTGCTAAACATAGTCAAGAACATCAAAAATGCAAAGGTCCAGGAGGGCCCATTTCAGAAACTTTGGCAAGAGATCCAAGAGTGGGCCTTTGTCAACAACCGAAGGACCCAGGCTGCTAAGAAAATTCGGAAGAGCGGTATTTTCAACTATCCTAACGCACCACTAATGGCAAGCTTCGGTGGGACGAAGGAAGCCGCTGTTAAATTCATTATCATTCGCTACCATAATGGTCGGTTTTACTTCGACCAGCCAATTGATATCACCGGGGATGTTATCTCCAAACTTACGGGTCTGTCCAACCAATGCAGCCCTGTACCTATTGGCATCAAAGACGGGTTATTCCAAGAACTTACGGGCTCACCGTCGGGCAAGAACTCCAAGGGATTAATGATCGGCCAGATTGCGACAAGAATGCCACAAATCGTGTCTAAAATTATAGCAATCACCCTTACCTTGGCAGGATGGGGCAGTGACCTTAAGCTGGAGATGTTGGAAGCAGTCGACACAATCACGACCGGCGGACGTATATACCGATGGGGAGATTATGTTGTGGACATGATCAAAACCATCTGTGAACGCTGCCAGGAGACAGGAGGTATGATCAAGTTCTCCTCTCTCATTATCTGGATTGTTATGTATCACATCTGTCCCGAAGGCAGTCTAGTATTCTGGGAGTCGGCCAGGTTCCAAATGCACATATTTAATCCCTTTTCACAAAAAGGCACCCTACATGAGCTAGCACAGGGGACAGTCTTCCTAGAAAACTGGTTCCAGCAATTGAAGGTCCGCATGACGAGGTGGAGGGTGCCCCAGAACATCCGACGAAACCTCCCTGCTGAGTCTCACATCCAGTTGGAACTGGACCATACCTTAGTATGGTATATGCACGGTCAAGACCCCAAAGCACAGGACCTCGACTACTATCCAACGGTCGATCAGATTTTCCACGAGTTGACCAGACAAGCACAGAGAAGGATACCCATCCCAGAGGCTGCCAAACAGGTCGACTTCTCCATCAGCGAGCCGCTTACAGACCAGGAGAAGGAGGAGGACTATGAACTTAATCTATACATCAGCACATTTGTGTCAGAGGATAGCCCGACCATGCCCACTAGTCGGGTACACATCACTGTTAATCCCCCAACTATAAGAGTAGTCGACCCCTGGCCAATAGAACCACAACAACCAACAGTTGAAACACAACAATAGACAACTCCTCCGGCTCCAGCAATCGTCGACCCCACTCAAGAACTGACAGGTGAAGTCGAAACTGACGACCCAGAATATGCTTTATCCCGAAGCATCATCAATAAGCTGGCTAAGGAGATAGCTGTCACCCGGAAGAAACTCAAAACCCAAAAACAACAACACGGGAGGGGTAAGCGTAAGCTTATTCTGGTTAACTCATCCGATGATGAGGAGGAACTAGTAGCCGCAGCCATCGACATTGTCGAGGATGCCCGTGCCAATAAAGTATCCGTTCAAGTTCAGTTTCAACGGTATTTGGAAGCAGGAGCTCCGGAGGGTTGGCCCAAGAAAGCCAAAACACAAACGACGCCTGAAAATTTCATTGACCTTGTGTCGACCCCCCCACCCCCATCTCCGATGCCCATAGTCGAAGAACACGCACCAACAGAATGGTTGGGCAGCCCCAGTGAAGAATATGAACGCGCAATCCCGGAAGCACTCCGAGCCAGGGTCAACCAGGACGCTGAGCTTAAAGCTTTCTTTGCAACACTGCCTTCACTATTTAAGTCGGCCCAGAAGATAAAGACAATGGCTCCTCTCAAAATACACAAACAGATTTATGCCTAGGAAATGAAAACATTTACCAGGATCAATGACGAGGGCGACATCATAGGACACAGTCAGTCTGTCACCGAGCAGGTCGATCCCGAGACACAAAACGAACCACCCACGTCACCGTCCGAAGCAGAAATCTCTTTCAACGGTAATGTCGACCATATTGAAGCCACTTTCGAAACCCCTGTCCATACCCCCACTCCGTCCCCAACCCCACCATAATCCCAACCTCCTTCCCCACCACCTCCACCGTTGAAATCCCCACCACCAGAATTATAGCCAAACCCAGCACAGCCACCGTTATCTTCACAACCAGAAGCCGACATCCCACCTCCTCAAACATAAAACCCCCCGTCCCCCATACCCCCTCCTCAAAAAGAAACACAGCCATCTTCTATACCACCTAACCAACCAGAACAACCCTCGACCTCCAATCCACCAACCACAGACCCAACTTCCACTACTGCAGGTACCCAGGAGCAAGAACAACAGCCAGACAAGTAGTAGAAAAAGAAAGAGCGGCTGTAGCTAGGGTTTTCACCCTAGCTTGTGCTGATGAGCACCTACTAAGGAATCTGGAATCCTTAGTAGTAGTTCAATAATGTAAATAAAAAGAGACTGAAATGAAAACTAAGCTAAAGAAGTAAAAGTAAAGAACGTGAAGCAAGAACAATAAATCAATGTATAATGGTAATTTTTTGATTAATATTACCTCCAATGAGGAGGTTGGTGGAGTCCGTTGCGCTGATCCGATGTCGGTGGCTTCGAGCTCCAAGCTGCTCCTTCTCCTTCTCCGATGGTGGAAAATAGGCCAAAAGGGTTCTCAATGGTGAAAATAGCTTGATGGTAAGCTAGGGTTTCACGAGATGTTTTGGCAGAGTAAGGGTGCTTATGACTGTGGATGTGAAATGAGGGGTCTCCACCACTTATTTATAGTTTTTTAGTGGTGGAATGCTAGCCCATGGTTTTTGGAAACCATGTGGTTTAGGGCAGCTTGTTTAGGGTTTTTGCTGTTTTAGGGTTTTCCTCCTTTTTCCTCATTATTTTTATTCCTTTTCTTCCCTTTTGGGGAATTTTGCTATTTTTAGAGGAATTTTGGTTATTTTTGGAGGAAAAAGGGGTTTTGGGCCTTTTGGAGGCATTTTAGGCCTTTTGGAGCCATTTTAGGCCTTTTGGAGGCTTTTTAGTGGGATTTTCAGGGAAATATGGTAGGTAAATGGACG